>JANRGW010050077.1:0-12953 GCA_024733675.1 Psilopsiagon aymara | reverse complement strand
AGCACTTTTTTATGCTGAAGTATATCCTAAGGGGGGGGGGGGGGAATGACTGAACTTAAGTATTTTGTAGGTATATACAGACTTAACTCATTTGCTTCATATTTCTAAAGAAAATGGTTTAAATATCTGCCCATCCTAAATGTATAACTGACTGTAATATGGATAATGGGTTAAGAAAAGATACTAAACCTGGTTTTGTTGTTGTGTTGGTTACCTTCTACTATTAGAGATAGGGGGAAAAGCTGTTAAGATAACTAAGCTGCTCAGACAACTGTAAGCTGTCTATTAGAGTTTATATTATTGTAGAGTGAGATGAGGGTGGGTTCTGCTCTAATCATAGTGCATCACTTGAAAATACATGAAGGCAATTGTTCTTCATTGCAAGAAATTAGGAAACAAAAGGTGGCGCAGTATGGGCCCATCTAGTCTATTCCAGATGTAGTGCTGAAATACTTCTCAAGTCAATCAGCTACTGTATATCCCTGTTCCTGCTTTATCCCACAGGGCCCCTTCCTGTGGGCTAGATAATAAAATGCTCTTTGGGTTTTAACTGGAGCTAGGTCCATCCAGCTTTTTTGTGCTTCTGACAGTATTAATTAGATCAACCTGGCTGTAAGAACTATATCAAAATGGCTGTCTTCATGCGTTTCTCATTGTTATTCTTTAGCGGGATTGTATTTTGACAGTCAGAGGTTGATTACCAGTTCTGACAGAGCTTTGAATAAGCTACACTTTGCCCGTTGGGATGGGTCCATCCTTAATCACTGACCAAGCGGACTACTGCATGCTTTATACACAACTTGAAATTCATGTATCAGTCTGCTTCAGAAATAAAACTGAAGGGATGCAATTTGTCAGCTATCATGTGGGAAGAGAAGTAAACACCCTGTTAATTCTCTTACATGACTACTATTAAAAGAAAGAGGAAATAAGAGTCTAGCACTCCATTATGTTTTATAGAAAAGCCTTTCAGAAACACTGCTGTTTATAGGGTGTTTTTTGTGTGTGTGGTGTTTTTATATTTGCTTTTATGGAAGAAAAAAAGAAGTTCAAAAAATGAGCAGTGTTTTAGTGAAGTATGCTTCAACTGACAGAATCCTTCTCTTGACTTACTGGAATTATCCCAGAAAGCCTCCTTTTCCATAGGCATTTCAGGAGACTGGAGTACAGACTTCACAATCAGAAGTATTTCATTGATTTTGCACACTAGGAAAATTTTAGGCTGTATTGTGTAGCTCTCATGTTCTCTTCTGATCTCAATACACCACAAACCCATAGCAGACCTGTGGTGGTGGATCCTCAGGCAGAGCGGTGCTGCAAGCCTCCACAGGGCCAGGCTGCCCATGTTTGGAGCTTCTGTCTTGGATATGCTGCACTGGGGACAAGTTCCCTATGCTCACTTTGTGAAAGCACTCTTTTGGCTGACAAATGCATGTGTGATGATGCAAGCAGCCTGAACTAGTATTGTGTAAACCATCAACCAAGCTTTCAAAATAATTCATGGAGTTCTGTCTTTGGACAAACTGCAACCAAGATGGGAATCTGGGTATACCGCAGTATCCCAGGGATATCCGGGTATATCATGTAAGCCAGCTTACAGAAAAGTACGTTTTCACTTACGAAGGCTGAGAGAGAATCTTCAGCTTCTTCTTGGGTTTTTTCCCCAGGCCAGGAGCACATTTTTCTGTAAGTTAGCTGGTCATGACTGATTTCAGAATACCTATCATAAAATTTGTTTCCTGATCTTTCATCAGCTTATATTCCATCCTATGGCTCAACTTTTGCTGGCATTTAATATTACTCAAGAAGATGCTGTTTGTCAGTTATTTATAAAAGTATTGCATTTTTAGGTTAGCTTAAGATAGATGCTTGTTAGTGTAAAGACCCCTTTACAATTTTGTAATCTTTTTTGAGAAGTACAGGTTTGTTAAGAAAGTTTATCCTCTTCCATTGCCTGCTACCATCAAAAAAAAAAATATCTTCTAGTATGTTAAGAGTATTGCTTAACTTTTAGATAAAGGGATTATTTGCAAGTAAATTATAATTCTCTGAAGACTCTATCCCCTGAAGATCCACAGTTATCTAGTCCTTTTTCATTGAGTGATCAAAAATGTGTTGACAGTTGAAGGATAAAGCACAGCATACAGTGCTGTCATTGCCTTGCTCCCTTGGGCCTCATGGGAGTGACTGAAAGCTCCAGAACTTTATAACAAGCTGCTGGCTTTAGCATGGGACTGCCTGTGGTCTATGGAGGGTACTTTTCTCAGAGCCTGCTGTTCACTTCAGGTAAGTTATTTCCTCCATTAGATTTCTTTAATGCAGAGATTTTTTTTTTTTTAAAAGAGATTGCTCAGGAATCATAAAAGAATCACTACCAGCTATGCTGTGTGCAAGGAAAGAAATAGATGCAATTGCTGTTGTTACTATGTGCTTCCAGTAGGACTTTTTGTCATTGGTGGGAGAGATAAATATAAAATGCTAAAGGTGCTTTTGTTCCTCTTTCCTTGGATAGATCACTACAGGCTACAATTTAGAAGATGACCGGTGTGAATGTGTAGCGCTTCAAGATTTCAAGGCTGGAGAACAGGTAGCGTGAATAGTTATCTACATAATTGTTGTTTAATTAAGTTTTGTAGGCACTTGGTAATTCCATACAGCATTTTAATAGCAGAGTGGTTGTGGATTAAGCCCTGCTACTTTACAGTCTTATTATGGTGAGCTAATTTTGTGGGAACATGCTGCCAAACTTAGTGCACATATTTCAAAATAAATATTTTTCTGTCACTTGGTAGACCCCATCTTCAGAAGAGTTTTGATTCCTCATATGTTAGAGGACTAGTTGAAATATTTAATCACTGGTAACTGCACATATGTAGGCACTGAGTTTGGTATTCTGGATGAGGTTAATAAAAGGCCATATCAAAAGGACCAAAGGTAAATATATTTTAGATTTGGGGTATTACTTTGAATGCAATAGAAGATTGTAGAGTCTTTCTTAATGTTGTTGGTTTGTTTGTTAGTCTTCATTTAGCAAGAGGTTACATGCAGTATGGTGCCCAGTCATTTACCCATGTTGGCATTCCTATACTTTGTCAAAATGAGAAAGGACCTAAAAATGTACTTACTCCTTTTCACACAGACATGCATGTACACTCTCCTTCATCCTGAAGCAGAAAGTACCAAGGGGGAGTCTTGCAAAGATGCATGAAACAATTCAGAATCCAGTATTTTGTTCAAAGCTGCTAAGAAACAAAAATGAGTGTTAAAACTTGTGATGGATTGGAGACAGCGGTTCCAGGAGTGTAGGAAATCTCCAGTGGGAGGGTTCCTGTGCTGTGTCAGCAGCCAGTCTAAACCCACAAGTATAGTAGCACTCTGTTTTTCCTACTCATTGTGCAACTGCAGCCAGCATGGCCACTTTGTCTATAAAACATCCTGAAATGTTTTGTAACTCAGTCTCTGAGTTACTACCTTTGCAGTATTGTTTTGCCAGTCTCACGCTTCATAGTCTTTTGATTTTTCTTATGTATTGTTGCTTTCTTTTTTTAACAAAAATATGTCTGAAACTTTAAGTATGTCTTTCCAGAGGTATGTTTATCCTCATTGCTATGCTAAGTTTTACAGTGACTGTATATTTTTTGTGTTGTGCTTAGAATTTGTTATGGTAGTCAAATATTTGCTGGTTTTTCCAGTACTGGTATGATGAGTTAAAAGGGGTCCACAGTTTTTCCACAAGTGATCCAATTTATAATTTTCCACAGCTGGCAGTGGATATGTCACATAGCTGTTCTGGCTGCTCTCTCCAGTTCAGTTATAGAGGCTTCTTCTATTTGATTTTATTTTAGTAGCTTCATTTTGTCTGGGTTTTTTTATATTTTTGTGCAAACTTTAACTGTTATTGACATCGTTAAGGCACGATTATATAATTCTTCAGTCTTTTATGCACCATGTAGATGTTATTTCTTACAGTTTCAGCAGGAAGAGGGAATGATCCCTGCTTTTACTATAGGAAGTAGTCCACAGAATCTGTTCAGCGCTGGCCTTGAATAAAGCAACTTTCTCATACCATTTAATTGTCTTTTTTGTAAAACAGTCTTAAAGTGTAAGAGCATACTGTATAATCTGCACATGATATGTGACTTTTATTTTAATATGTGATGTATCACGGTAGCTTTAAAACTGGTGAGAGTTAGCAACTCTTACCTTAACATACCTAGGTAGGTCACTTGTTCATTATAGGAATGTGTTACAGTACAATGTTTACTATAATGTAGTGTCAAACATAAGCATTTAGTGCTTGGGATAAATAGTTCTAATCTGAAATAGAAAACAAAGAAAGTAAATGCCTTTGGCACTGCTGAACCCATAAGAGAACATTGTGCCTTTCTTTGTAGCTAGAGAAGAGTAGAAGCTTACAGGTATCCAGAGCACTGCTGTACCCTAAGGTTAAGAAGGGAGTCCTGTAACTGTTGAAACTTTTTCTGATGGACAGTTTCATTATTAAACAAAAGGGGACAATATCCTCTTCATGCTGGAGAAGACAAGTGCTACTCTGACCTCTTGCCCACGTACTTCATGCAGCCTAGCCCCAAATTAAACACTTCTTGGTTATATTTAGGAAGTTCTATTATGTGGATTAAGTAACCTGTATCCTTTAGATGACAAGTTCAGAGTATAACACAAAAATAAGTACTGGCTGAACACAGATCAGATCTCTGTATGATATACTGTGGTATATCTGTGCCTTAAGGTGACATCAAAACAAAAGCAAAGTTGATTCCTCAGCAGTGTAGGTTACTCTTTTGGATGGGCATATGGAGAGGACAATTACCCCAGAAACCATTTCTTTAATGGGCCTTCCTTGTCTCAGATTTTTTAGTCTTTAAAAGGCATAAGATCATTAAATGCTTATTTCCATATATGGGTATTTTATGACTGAGAAAACAAAGCATTTTTATTTTGAAGTGTAGAGTAAGAACCTCTTCTTTCAAAGTCTCTCAGTTACGTAGATATGTTTACATCTAAAGTATGTATCTAGTTACATCTAGATATGTTACCTCTAAAGTACGTTGCCGCTCTATATGCAGCATTTGAATGGATACCGGAAAACAAAGCATGTTTCTTTCTATAACTAAATATGCCTTGTACTCAAGCTAGTAACTCTTTCAGGAAATAACTTTCAAATTATGTCAGTTTTGTGAGCTGATCTTAAGCTTTTTTTCCCTGTCCCTTCAACTTCTCTTTTCATCCTTCTAGATTTACATTTTTTATGGCACTCGGTCAAACGCTGAATTTGTGATCCACAGTGGTTTTTTCTTTGATAATAATTCACATGACAGAGTGAAAATAAAGCTTGGCGTGAGTAAAAGTGACAGGCTGTATGCTATGAAGGCAGAGGTCTTAGCTCGTGCTGGTATCCCAACGTAAGTAAAACACAATGCCATGGTTTTTTAAAACATTTCCAAAGTACATAGTGTCCAGTAGAGCACATATAAAGCTGTCTATGATAGTTTTCTTCTACGTAATATTTCTTCTGTTTGTATAGCAAATTATAGTTATTGTAATAACATTTGCAGAAGTTCTCTGAGCTATATTATCATCTAATTTGGACAATATATAAAGGAAAAAGCCTTTGCTTTAATAACCATTTGAACAAAAACAGAGTAAGGATTAATTTAAAGCAATCTGTGGGTTTTCTTTCTTTCCTATCCCTTGCAGACATACTGTGATGCTCAGTATGCAAACCACAGCCTTTTCCTTTAGTCTTTTCAGTCTAGAGGGTGCTGTTAGGAGCAGCAGACGTGAAACATTGCATTTTCATGACTTTATTATAAAAGCTGTATAAAAATAATTGTAAGTGTGAAGTTGTAGGGATAATTGTTCTTTTCAGACACAGGTTAGGGAAGCTTTTTTCCAGTTAGAACTAGTATTGCCTAATTTTTTAAAAGTTACTTTTGTAGCAGTCCATTTGTTGTATACTTGTAAAGTCTTTTATGTCGAAATGAGTTCAAAGGTATGACAATAGATCTTACATTTACTGTTGTTGTTTGTTTCTTTTATTAGTTCTAGTGTTTTTGCCTTGCACTCCACTGAGCCTCCAATCTCTGCCCAGCTTTTGGCTTTCCTTAGAGTGTTTTGTATGAGTGAAGGTAAGATGTTTTATAAAGATACCTGAACCAAATGTTAATAGGGTTATGTTTAGGGGTTAGTTGTTTGTTTGCTGTTGGCTTTGTGGTGTTTGTTGTTTTTTTTTTTATAGTGCAGGAATGTGATGGACATTTATATAAAACATTAAGCTGGAAGACTAGGGAAGTTGAGGAGTTGAGGTTAAAAAGGGGTCTATAAACCAATGAGACACTCAGTCTTTTGCCTGCGGGAATATTTCAGTAGCATAGGCTAACGTAGGCTATTCTGGAACTCCTAAAGCATGAGCTGATGTATTTTTTTATGGTTTGTTTGGTATTTCTTTTAATCTCCCAGCCTGTTGTGAATGATTGAGCTTTGGAGCTTGGTATTTCATTCTTAGGTTTAACAGTGATTCACAGAACTAGATTATGCAAGACTTGGGGGTTTACATACTTAAAGCTATCATTTTATCGTATTAGCCATGACTGTTAGAGTCACTTAGGTATGGTATTGGAATGTTCTGTACTGTAGGAGAAATATGAAAGAGGCATTTAGAAGATTAATATTTTAAGTATTTTTGTTAATTCATAAGCTAAAATTAAGTTATGTATTTGCAAACTCTTTTTGTAGTGTTTCTCTTATGTTAGAAGCTTGGGGAGGAATGTGTGTACAATTAAGAAATATTCACCTAATTTATGCATGTGAAACTTCTGGTTAAATGTTTATAATAGCTGCTTGCTGGTTAGATGCAGCTTGAGAGGTTATAGATGTGACAGTGTTTCATGGCAATGAATTTCCTTGCAGTTAGGGATGCTGTGCACATGGTGTGGACCTTAATACCAGTAGGAATACTGAATTTGTTAGATTTTGCATGTAATCTATTTGCTGTCTTTAACAGAAACAACCTAACTTATTTGGTGTTATGCCTTCACTGCATCCTGTCATCCATCTTTTAGAACATAGTAAGAAACTGGAATAGGATAGTTCAGTTGCGAAGGACCTGCAACAGTCATCTAGTCCAACTGCCTGACCACTTCAGAGCAGTAAATTCAAGTAAGAAAGTTTTAGGATGCTGATGAGGGGTGAATTTTAGCTCAGAGGACAAAATGTAGGTAGTGGACAGTTTAATTGCATTTCTCTGATGTGAATAAGCTGAGCACAATCATATCTCTTAAAAACTGTAGAAGAAAATTATTTGTTGAGAAACGACGTGCAAGTGGTCTGTGAAGTTTGTATTAGCTGCTTTTGCAGGAGTGAAATTTGATAATTAAAAGATTAATGGAATTTGTGTAATGTCAAGGAGCTGCTAAGCATTTGCTGCTCTGTGTGAGGTTTATTTGATGGATGTCTTTTCTGACCAACTGTAGGGAGTTTCTGCTGCTGAAAAAGATTTACAAAACAATAGGGAAAAAAATTCCATTGCTATTTGCACACTCTATCCTATTCCTTTTATTATCAAAGTTCACTGAACTCTTTCAAGAATTGCTCTCTTTGGCTTATCAAACATTATGCAAGACATTTTCTTGCTGTTAGAGAGTTATGCTGTGTTTGAGAGGCTGTGATGCACAAAGTATCTTTATTTCCATGTTGAAAAGAAGGTCGGTCCATTTTCTGCTAACTTCAAGATTTCCAGTTATCTCTTCAAAGAGAACCCTAGAAATAACCGGCATCTCTGATAATTCTTACTTGAGGAGAGGTGTTTTTTTCTGTTAGCCACTCAAAGCTATACTATTAAAAATAAAGCTTTCTGCAGTTTGTCAACTGACGAATGATGAGATTATTTTTTAACAGATTGGTTTTATGCTTATTGCAGAAGAGCTGAAGGAACACTTGATAGGCGAGCGTGCCATTGACAAAATCTTCACTCTGGGGAACTCTGAGTTTCCCATTAGCTGGGACAATGAAGTTAAACTTTGGACATTCCTAGAAGCCAGAGCATCCCTTCTCTTGAAAACCTATAAAACAACTGTGGAGGTAAAATTATCATTATCATTACATGTAATTTAAATGTCTGAAATGTTCTGTGTTATGATTGCAGGAAAAGATATTTTGTCCCACATCTTGTCTTTCAGTCTGAATGTTAGCACGTAATTCATTCTGTCCTTTTTAAACTGTAGAAGCAGATTTGCATTATCTAAGGAAAATCAGATCGGATTGCAAAAAAGAAAATTTTGTTAATGTAATTTTGTTAATGTATTTTTTTCTTTGATTCTCCAAATAGGGGCTACCTGCTTTTTCTTTGCAAGTAAAATGAGGAATCAGTTTCAACTTGTCTATTTGTTAGGCTGCAGTTCTCCAGACTGCCAAGAAATTTGCTCTATTGCAAGCATATAAGTAAACCCAGATATTTCATATATTTGTGAAGTATCCCGACTTTGCTTGTTATGCAGGCTGATCTGTGTGGAGAAATTCGGGGCTTCTTTATAAATTCTTGACAAATGTCACTGGGACTGCACACAGACCTCCTCATTCATACATATATCCATTGGCTCAGCCTGAAGAACTTAGTGTTACTTACTGTTAACTCAGAGAAAAGTTGAGGATTTTTTTTTTATTGTGTTGCTTCTTATTAGCAGTCTTGCTTTTTCTTTTCTAACAGGATGATAGGTCCTTCCTGGAGACCCATGACCTTACTACACATGCGATAATGGCCATCAAATTGCGCTTAGGTGAAAAAGAGATCTTGGAGAAAGCAGTGAAAAGTGCAGCTGCTAGCCGAGAGTATTATACCAAACAAATGGCAGAAGGAGCTCCACTTCCTAAATATGAAGAGAGCAATATTGCCTTGTTGGAGAACACTGTGGCAGACTCTAGACTCCCTATTGTGTTGAGAAACCTAGAAGATGTGGAAGAGCAAGAGGACTTAAAGATTGATGAAGCTATTAATGCTGAAGTCACAGAGAATGGGTTTGTAAATGGTGAAAACTCTTTATTTAATGGGACCAAATCAGAAAGTGAAAATCTAAATAAAGAGAAGAGCAACAGAGAGACTGAAGATGCCAAAGAATCTTCTTCAGAAAGTACTGATGAGGTTAAAGAATAGTCCTAACATTTTACTTTCTTGTGAAATTAAATTAGCTGAAGTTTATGAACAGTGCATTTATGTTGGTGTGTTCCTTTGTTAACATTTCTCTTTCTGCAGAGAAAAAATGGTTTTGCTGCTTTATACAAAAATGAATTTTTAAGTTATTTAAAAGATTTAGCATCCCTTTTTAATTAAGATTGCCATCTTGCTTTCAGGCAAAAACTGGGGAAAGAGGTGCCTTTGGAAGATTTTGCAGCCTTTTGTTGAACCAAATGTATTTTCTTCCTGGGGAAGAATTAAGCTCTTCTATCTGCTGTGCTTTTGTTGTTCTGTCACTCTGACTACCGAAATTAAAAGCTTGCTCTGCCTCCTGCCAAGAAAAGCAGAAGGCAGGACTGACTCGGTATTCAGCATGAAGGTGGGAAAGCAGTACAGCAGAAAGCTGGATAAGAGGATCAGAAACTTGGGAGACTGGAGGAAAACCTGTTTAAAATCAGGTATGCCAGTCCAGATAAAGGTAAGGTGGCAACCTTATGATTGGTAGTTTTAAATGTTGATGAGGATCCAAATTGTATACACTTCAAGTGATCTCTGAAGATTTCAGTTTACTTTGTTTCTTGTTTACTGTATAAAAATATATCATCTTTCTTCTTCAGTCAGAGTTAGGCTGCTACAATACAACATTCACCAACTTTTAAAGGCTGACTTCTTTTTATTTCCAGGTGGTACTTTTTATTTACAAGTTTGGCAGTTGCAACTAGAGAGTTTGAAAGCAGATAGGCCAAGCCACGGCTTTAAAATGCACTGTTCAAAGTGAGGTCACTTCCCAGCTGCTTCAGGTTTTCACAGCTAGCTAGAGATTTTCAAAGCTACACTTTTGACTAAACCATTACTACAAGGAAAATACGATTAATACTCCTATCTGCTACTCCTTCCTCTCTCTGTTGTTGGATGTAACATTGAATGTGACATGGTTACCTGATCTTACTCAACTTATCTTTTGGTTAAGATATTAATTGATGCTCTTTTCTTGAAGGAAGTGGCAGGCAGGCTAATACATTTTTGGCCCAAGTCCAGACCACAGCCAAGTCTGCAGTATGCTTTGCCGTTTAGATTGCATCTCCATCTGATGCACGTTTCTTGGAATACCTTCACAAGTTAAGCAGGTCTACTGTCTCGAGGAGTCTTGGTCACCCTCGTACTATGTTTTGATTTCTTGATGGAAACAATACAATCATAGCGCAGTGAAGTACCAGAACAAGGGTAATTCCAGGGCTTGGCTTTGAAATTACCGGGGTACTGGGAGAGAGGAAGGTGGAATATTTTTATTTTGTGGGTGGAGAGGACTATTAAGTGATTTAATTCTCTTCTCAATATTAAGGACTTTGTCTTTTACCTTTGTGTACTTAAGTTCAAGGTAATGCATAGAATGGACAAGCTTGGACAATTGTTTAAAGCTGTTGAAATTGTTAAAGGTTGATGTTGCAACCTGCTCATCCGAGATCAGTTGCAGTAAAATGTCTCTTGGCATATTCATGGTTTTTATTAGATTTTGCTTCTTTTATACTGCAACTTGGAAATGTGTTTTTGCATAAATCTTTGGTGCAATGCACATGATAAGTAGTGTCTTTCAGGTTGTCATAACAGTTTTGGTGTTCGGCTAGTAACAGTGCAGGGAAAATAGGATGAAAAATTAGTTTTCTAAAGAATATTTCACTAAGAAGAATGGCACATTGCCATTGCACCTTGGATATTGCTTCACCACTAACAAGATGCTGGACCGGTATTTTTGTAACTATATGCTGCCTTTGGTAGAATGTTATGAATTATTGTCTTGACAGTTTAAATGTCATACAAAAGTCATTACATTGAGGTTTTTATTAGGACCAATGTTCCATTTCTGTTTCTGCCACTTACATTGCACAACATTGTACTAGATACTATGATGCAATTCTGAAACTCGCCTTCCCTGAAAACTGTATCTGTAATTCAGAATTTAAATGCTTTGATTCAACCTGATACACTGTATTTTGTTCCAGTATTTGCTGATATCTATGGCTTAGCAAAGCCTGTGGTCACCACAGGACAGAATGTGTGGGTTTTCTTGAATAAAATATAGTTCTACCATGTCTACTGTAGTGACTGTATTCCACAAACAAAACTCCTACCAGCTACCGCTATAGCTTTTGGGGTCTGTGGGGAGAGGAGTAACTGTCCAGGTACAGATAAAGATTCAAGGAGAAATAGCTGGGGGGAAAGAAAAAAGAGTGGTTCTAGTAAACAGAAAAGGAAAGTGGTCTGTTAAGCGCATGGTCAAATTCTTACTCTTCATCTGTTACTGTTATTTAGAAAAATATGTAGCACACAATAAAAATAGTGAGTAATGTAATTTTGCAATTTGCATTTTTCCTCCATGCGTGTAATGGTTTCTCAGAATCACTAACCTAAAACTTAAGCTTCTGAAAACTGAGGTGGAAACAAAAAAAATTGGCGCTGATGAGCCCTTATTACCATCTGTCACGAAAACAGACCTTTCAAAGCATTTTAAAGTTAACTTTCTTCATAATGTTTGGTTAAGAGGCTGTTCACACTAATCCCAGGCTAAATGCCAAATCTTGCTTCTGTTTAGCTAGCTATCTGAAGTATTCCTGTAAGAAAGACATCACTTGGATTTCTCGGACTGTTCTCCAGAAACAAAATAGGAGGGGAAAAAAAAACCTTTTGAATTTTACATGAACCTACCTACTGATGAATCATTTCCCTAACAACCCATAACTCCTTTAGCTCTGTGCTGCAAGATGATGTCCATGCAGCCCTGTTGGTGAAGTCAAATATACAAAATGGAGCAACAACCTCCGCTCTGAAAAAATGCTTTTAAAGTATGTAAATGCAACCTTAGCTCAAGTGCTGTAGCAAAGAAGAGCTGAGAGCCTTTTGGCTCTGGAGGTAAGATGGTTTAGGATCTTGGTTAAAAAAAGTTGTGTTTTAGAATCTTGGCTAAACTAGGTATTCATAGAATCATAGAATCATAGAATAGTTAGGGTTGGAAAAGACCTTAAGATCATCTAGTTCCAGCCCCCCCTGCCATGGCAGGGGCGCCTCCAACTAAACCATGTTACCCAAGGCTCTGTCCAACCCGGCCTTGAACACCGCCAGTGATGGAGCATTCACAACTTCCCTGAGCAACACATTCCAGTGCATCACCACCCTTACAGTAAAGAATTTCTTCCTCATATCCAATCTAAACTTCCCCTGTTTAAGTTTGAACCCATTACCCCTGGTCCATCACTGCAGTCCCCGATGAGGAGTCCCTCTGCAGCATCCCTATAGGCCCCCTTCATTGGACTTCATGAAAAGGCAGTATAAACAGAAAATCTATGCAGCTCAACAGTAGCTGCATTGTTGAGCCTATTTTGCCTTTAGAGAGGACTGATCATGATGGAGTCATGGAACTTCCATGTTTCAAAGGTACACTGGGAGATTTAGGTTGGACAAGATGTTGTTCTCCAGCTCACACATTTAGAAACAGTATGTAGTATCTGCTGCTGCCACTTTTGTCACTCTTACTTTATCAAAAGGCATAGAATCATAGGATCATAGAATAGTTAGGGTTGGAAAGGATCTTAAGAGCATGTGAAGTAGTGAACATGAGCTGGCAGTGTGCAATTGCAGCGCAGAAAGCCAACCGTATCCTGGGCTGCATCAAAAGGGGTGTCACCAGCATGTCGAAGGAGGTGATCCTACCCCTCTACTCTGCTCTCCTGAGACCTCACTTGGAGTATTGTGTGCAGTTCTGGTGTCC
>JANRGW010050075.1:0-12612 GCA_024733675.1 Psilopsiagon aymara | reverse complement strand
GCAGCAACTGAAAACATCGGTGTTATCAGCGCTGTTCCCAGGCTGAAAGTCTGAAACACAGCACTGCACCAGCTACTAAAAAGGAGAAAAATGGCTGCTACTGCTGAACCCAGGACACACATAGAAAACCAATCCCTCTCAAGTATTGGAAAAGAGTGCCCTGTTTCTAGAGGTCATCTCGACATTCCTCAGTGCAGATTTGAAGAAGGCTTTATTGAGTTCTAAAATTATTTAGTGGTGCACTTTTTTGTCATTCCGGGTTTTCAACATTTAGCTAACCAAACAGTGCAATTCTTAATTAAAGCTCTTAATTAAATTCTTAATGAAAAATATGACATATGTGGAAAAATGCTGGTGCTTCTCAGGTTTGTACTGTAATGTAGAAAAAAATAAGTATTTTGTAATCCCCTGCAGAATACACATTCTGGTTTTCAGATCTAATCAATATTTGCATATTTTAAACATACTTCTACATTTGTCTTAAGCAGTTACTTTTTTCCTGAAAAAGTAGGTAAATATTCAAAATCTAAATTTTTCAGCTTTCTTGAGCTGAATTTGGTGCCATTTCATTTATTTTCCCTTTGAGAAATTGTCTATTACCTATAAAAATATACTCAATTCTAGCAATTGCTCTTACATGCAATATATTGTTTTAATGGAGATTTATGACAATGAAGGTGAAAGAAGAGCCAAGTCCCAGTGTGAATCTTTGTAAAGGATGAGACACAGTGAATTCTCCAGGTGTGGAGTTAAACTGCAAACCCCATCTTACTGAATTCCAAGTCAAGAATTTTAACGACACAGATCATCTCTCCATCTTAGGGTAGAACAAGTTATTCCGGAGGGTTTATTCCTGTCTTCACCCATGACAGAAGACTTTTCAGACTATGGAGGCAGCACATATCAGTAACTTAAACTCTAAAGCTGTAAATGGATTAAGGTAGGTTAAATTATTTGAAACCCTTGGTCTTCAGCCCAGTATCTGCTATTGCTTTGTTTTGGAGAAAAACCTTAAAGTTTCAGTTTCTAATGAGTCAGTTGTTTGTTATCCTATTGTAAATACTTTTTTTGGCAGTATGTCCATAAAATCAAGTTTATGCCAATTTAAGATCTCATTCACTTGCGCTGTTTGATTTGAGAATAAATATATGCAGCAGGGGATGCAATCTAAGGACTGCATAATATCATGTTCTAGAAATGTTGCCATTTCACTAGTCTACGTGGCAGGTGTTGAATGCATTGCTTCAGGTATGTCACTGGTGAAATGCATGTTTCCTAGTTTACGCTATCAGATAAGAATCATGAAAGCCTTACAAAGTTGCTCTTAAAAACTGATTTTTGTAGGCAGAAATCACTCTTTGTGTTTTCTTAAATAGTAAATTAGTCTTGTTTCAAACTTTCCATTGCTTGCATTGGTCCTCTTTCTATGCACAAAAACAGTGGAACTAAATCTTACCAACATGAGTAAGAGGCTGCTCTTACTCCCTTGATTTCAAGGGGTTTATTCCTTAATCTACATGATGACACATGAGAAGGAATCCAATTCCACAATGCACCTTTCTAACAGACCTTTCATCTGCTAAATCTGACCTTTATCTTCAGTTTTTCCACCCTCTAATATCTCTGTGTTGAATGACAGGTTTATGATTAGGGGACAACTGAAATGTTCAGGGAAATATGAGTTGGCTGTAACCTTTGGTATTCTGGTACCAAGAGGTTTTTGGATCCTCAGACGTCCTGTGGCCCATTTTAGAGGAAAAGTCCTATCTAGAATTTTTAATAAAGTTTGAATAAGCATGGAGATTGAAAAAAAAAAAAAAAAACAAAAAAAACAGAAAAGATCTTCAAATACCTGGATCCTGGGAAATCTTCCTCTCCCTAATTGTGATTCAGCAGTTCCTTCACTGTCAAACGTGTGATAAATGCCAAAGCGGCAAAAGCACGTTCTGCTCAGTATGAAGTTAAGGGCATGTTTGCCTTTAGACCTGTGAATTTAATACACAAGTTTCTAAGTGAGCCCTACTCTTTCTGCCTTAACATCGTTGATCTGAGTGAAGAATTTCAAGCTTTTATTTTCCCTTTTTCCCTCCATACGTTTGTCTGCTGGGAATGGGCACAGATTGTATGTGAAGGAAAAAAAAATCTTCTTTTGCTACCCTAAAGTATGGGGTTTTTTAATTAAACCGTATTGAAAGTTCAATGTCAGTAGCACTTTATCTCAAAGTGATCAAGAATTCAAACAATTCATGGCACTTATTTGCATATGTAACTGACAAAAATGTTATCAATCCCAACAAAGGAAATGGAAGATTTGAACAGTAATTTGTATTTTTTTGAAAATGAAGTTGTCTGCAGTGCTTCCATTAATGCACAGAATAAGAAGAACTGAAATTTTCTAGTCTTTATTCACCTTTTTACTTTCTTTTTAATCAAGCAATATTGTGAAAATAAAGAGAGGTTTCACAATATTTTCACAAAATATTGTGAAAATCAGAGGCTGGTCTCCCGATACTTAAACTTTTGTTACCTCTTATTCACCTTGTCAGAGCAGTGAGAAGTAAAGAGAATGACACAGATTCTCTTTCTGAAGGAATACCCCTTTCTTGCAGCTATTTTTCTGGTCATTTATCATCCTGTAGTAGAACCTCTGGTCAAAGAGGAAGAGACATTCCAAAATATTCAGGAACAAAAGGTTACAGGAAAATCAGGTTCAAATACAGGCTCTGTTGCTGGTGAAAGAGATCTGACCTTGCGTATTGCACAACTCAGGTAAGAAAAACATCAGGCTTTCAGAATCCTCTGGGCATCTAGTCTGAGAGAGAGAGAGAGAGAAAAAAAAACAAACCCACAATCAAAACCAAACCCAAATCAATCAGAAATCAACCACCACCAGCAAAACCCAACCAACCAACCAAAATCAACCTCAAATCCCACCCAAAACAGGCCTTGCTGATGTAGGCTTCTATTTCTTTTCTGTGTCTTTCCCCCATATTTTAAGAACATTTATGCATTAACTCATTCCACTTAAAATCAGGGTGCACTTCAAAGCTGCAAACATACTTTAAGAAACTCTGAAAAAACCTGCTTCTCTGCTCTTTTGAGTTCAAAAAATCTCACAGTAGCAGCTTTCTAAGGAGATGTTATATGGTATTTACATTTAGTATTGATCAGTCATTGCCAGCATTGCCTGTGTTACCCTGGAGTGTGGCTCCAGCCAAACAACTTGAGACAAACAGGGCTGGCAACCTGGCAACCTTCAACTAAGGGTTCCTGCAGCGCAGCCAAGAAACCTTTTAATGCAAGTTAGGAATGAAGAATGACTTCCAAGTACCTGTAGTAATTAAGTAATTAGTTTTGTTCTTGACTGGCCCAAGCCACAGTAGTTGTGAGTTATTAACTCTGGTCATCTATCCCTTTCCCTTTTTTTTTGTCCTTGTTTGCTCCCTAATTTGTCAGGGGAAGCTGTTTTCACCTTGGGTTGTGGCATGATGTGGTAGTTGGTGGCTTTTATCTCTACCTGGATTTCACCCTTGAAACATTCAGTGATTAGAGAAGTTATGTGTTATATAGTGGTTTGTAGGGTGTTTTGGAGATAAGACTGAGATAATTTGCTAACTATCCACCAGATTAATAGCTTGAGCTCTTAGAAAAACAGATATTCTAGAAACTGCCAGCTGATTTACAGGTAAACTTGCTTCTGAGCTCTATTTTAAAGTATTTAGGAAATTTACTAATTAAAATTAAATGAGAGAAAATATAGTTCCTCTAGTTTACATGCAGAGAATGTTCTTATTGTTTCTTGATATATTTTGTGAAGATAATTTTGGGGGGAGAAGATATTTTAATTTTTTTTTTTTTTTCTCCTTTTGGGAACAAGCATGTATGTTGGGTTGCAGTAGTTGTGCTATGCACATCCTGATGTGGTGATGCTTTCACCAAGAGTGATTACTGGATGTATCCTTGGGAAGCCCCTGCTGCTGAGGTTTGCCCCAGGGAGAGCTGTGAGCCCTGACCCTGTCTCAACAGTTCATCCCTGAACCTTCCTGCTGGGATTTCTTTTACTTTTCCCTTCCAGAAGAGTTTTCTTGCCTGCCTGAGCTGTCTCTCTCAAAGCTTAACTTAGCTGCAGACAAAAATCTATATATTCAATAATACAGCTTGGACCACTTAGCAAACAGGCACACACTTGAATATACGCTTAGATGAGCCTGAAAACCCAATTTTGCTGTATTTTCTAACTCTGTCCCAATAGTTAAGAGTACAAAATCCTAAGAAGATAGATCAGATAAAGGAGAGAATGCTGAAAGTGAAGAGTTCAATAGAAAAAGAGAGTCAAGTTGTTAGGGGAAGGAAAAGGGCTGATGCCAGTTTCTCCCAAAAGGTCTCACCTTTGGCAGCATGGTGTCTCTGTGGGCTATTTGTTGGGGTGGGCTGACTGATAAGAGCAGACACATACTCTGCTCTTGCTGTAGGAAAAGCAAGGAATGGGAAAGGTTTGTCTCCTCTGACTACCTGGAATCCGTATCTGGTAATGCTCATTTTCAGAGCAGACTATTACATGCAAGCTCTGAAATAATCCTCAGAGAGGTAAAGGATCCTGACTAGGCAACAGGCATTTTCCCTTCCTGGTGTTCTGATATTTCTCTTCTTTTCCATAAAGCAGAACAGTTTCAGTAACAGAGGAGTGAGATTACTAACAGCACCTTCATATATGCCTCTTAAATTGTTTTTAGGATGTGCCCTGGGAAGGAGGTATTTGAATCTTCTTAGGCAAAAAATTGTTGTAAATACTGAGAAGTTTTGTAAATGGGAGACATAAACTCAGCTATTGTTTAAACAGAAACAGCCACTTTTTTTTTTTTTTTTTTTTTTTTATATATTTCTATGCTCAGAAATGCCTGTTCCTGCTAGATAAACCTCAGGTTGTAGTAGGGGTAGGGTAGGGTCAGGACTCCCTCTCCCAGCACCCACTAATTAAAACTCTCAGCTCCTCACATTAATAACACAATAGTTTGGCTTGAAGGGGCCTTCATGATTATTCAGTTCCAGCTCCCCTGTCGTGGTCAGGTAAACCTTCCACTGACCAGGTTGTACTGGAAGCTGCTGTAAGGACTCTGCGGAGTCTTCTCTTCTCCATGCTGAACAACCCCAACCTACTAAAACTAGAATGATGATGTATACAGCATTCCTGCAGCAAATAGGAATGTCAGAATGCTTTTTCTTTAGTAATTTTAAGAAAATTACTTAATTTATAAAATTGAGAAAAGGAAATTTCGAAGCGTCAGTTAACATAAGGACAATACGTAGACATAGAAGTTCCATTGGCTGTTCTGTCTCTCTCAGTGTGCTTTGAAACACATCAAACCCCATCTATATAAAAGGTAGTCTTGTCTATCCCAGGTCTTTCGCTTTATTGTGTGGGTAGTTTATTTGACTTTTCTGTTAGTGTTATTTGGTTAGGACATTATTAAGGTTTCCTCTGCTGTACTTATTTATAAATCTTGGTGATGACCAAGGTCTAAGACATAGCAGAAATAAATTTACACTTCCCAGCTTCTGCAGGTCTCTAGGCAAGGCTGGGCTTTGCAGAGGAGATACTATAATAAAGGAAGTTCTCACAGAATGTCTTCTCCCCTGGCCTGGACTGCTGTTGAAGGGTGTCACAGGGCAGGCATCATCCCTTGCAGTCCCCCTTCAGCTGCCTAAAGCAAGCTTGTGAGCTGCAGTTGAGGGTGAGCTATGTTTCAAGCATTTTCTCTAGGTTTTAAGAAACCCGGGGCCATTCGGCGATGTTGCAGCAGAGGGCTGAGGGGATTGCAGCAGCCACTGGACCTACGGGGCAGCTGCTGAGCCCTGCAGGACCCCTTTGCTTTGCTATTTCCCTTCTTTCAAGGACGTGTGATTCACTGTTTGCTGTGGCTTTGTGCTGTGGAAAAGTGGCCCATGCTGTTTCTGCAAGCCACTATGGTGACGTGCTACTGACTCACATTTGCACACGTGTGTGTTACTCCATGGGACATCAGAGAGAAATCACTCTTTCTGCAGGCAGCCCTGATGCACTTTTCAAAGACTTCAGCAGCTAGGTCTGAGAGGTGAATTCAGGAACATGAGGGGTTGTGTGCACTTCAGGAAGAAATAAAAACCTGTTTCTTCTGTAACAAGCCATGCCAGTAAGCTAGCCCAAGGAGCACTGTGCATGGAGCTATACTGGCATAATTTCTACCAACGCCCTGCAGCAAAACCCTCTCTATTATCTTCCGCCTTCCCAGCTCTTGCCTGCAGCTGAAGGTATATGCCTAGGCAATGTCTCCAGACTACATTAACAGATAAAAGTGAAGTTTTATTTCAGTTTCTGGAAAGAGGATAAAAAAAAAATCCCAACAACAAAACCTTCCACAGCTTGCTCTCTTATAGACAAAACTTCCTTAAGTGATGTTGAAACACTCAGGGTTCTTGAACCTTCATTTTTTTCTTTGCTTTCAAAAGATAATGACAGTAGTAAGAAGGCACCTCACAGTGTAATTGCACATAGATGTGTTTTATCACCATTTGAAGCCGCAGGTTGAGATCTCTGTGGCAAAAGGGAGGATTAACCAACTCCATGGGAAAAGGCCCCTGCTTCATCTTAAGAAGTTTGTGTAGTTGTCAGTGAAGGGCAAGAGTGAAGTTCAACCCTATTAAAAGTTAGGAAAGTGGGTGGAAGATGGGGGTCTTGTTTCTTAAATACTTAATTGTTTCCATTTGCAGTTCGAGTTGCCCGTGAAAGGGAGGTGGTTTTGTGTTTCCTGTTGAGGAGCAGAGTGATATGTGGGTAGTTTGTCTAGGGTTTTGTTTGACTTTTGGAGGGTTGTTTTAGGCAGACTTTCAATTTTGGATTAGTAGACTTGTTTATTAAATTGGAGGCTGGATGATGCTTTGTATTCCTGCCTGTTTTTCATGTGCTGTTCTCAAAGTGATTAGGTAACAATTCTGATTCCCCTGAGGTTAAAAACTCTGGCATTCTCCTTTATAAGGTAATAAGAGAAAGTGTAGCCACAGGAAGCAGCATCCTGATTATTGTCTTTTGGGATTAATGACCCTGATGGCAATAACTGGAAAGGCAAGTCAGGTGAGAACTAGAATTGCACAAGTAGTGAAGCCTTGGGTTAATTTTTCTCTGAATACATATCTTCCCTGTAACTGCCTTCTTGCATATCATTCCCTAATATTCTCACTATATACTCAGTATGTAGCCAGTAGCACATTCACCAACACAGAATGACGCAATTATGTAAATTCTGCAGTGCCTTGTACCCTTTGCATGTTTAAGCTAGTTGGTACTACCTGATACAAGGATAAACAACTAGCTCTTTTTCTCTGGCTTTTGTGACTAGTTGGTACTACCTGATACAAGGATAAACAGCTATGAGAGGCATCTGAAAAAGGGAGATGCTCAATTAAGAGTGTTAGGTTTGAATTACAACAGCCCAAAAATAATTTTGTGTGTATTTGTGCCTTGGATGCACATTTACAGAAACCTAAAGGGGTGCTGCAAATCTTGAGGTTTTGTTTGCATTTAGCAGCCACTCATTTTCTGTCTTGTGCTGCTCAGTGTAAAAGAAGGAGCTGTGGTATTTCAAAGTTTATTTTTCCATGAGAACTTGCACCCTTGCTTCCTGTTATAATTTCTTTCCCCATGGTGTCTGGGCATGAGTGGCATTGTGAAGCAAGGTATTAGAAGGGATTTTACCCCTCTATCTAGGAAAGCTCAGAGGTTCTTCTGATCTTGTAATGTTATGATGATCCAAGAAGACATGTCCCAGTTAGTCTAAAATGGTGAGCTTGTTTTGGAGCCTCTGGTGAGAAAAATTGTTGCCAATAGACCTGAGCCTGTAGCTGTTTACCCAGAGCATTCAGCTAGACGGCGTCTGTCTTGACAGCTAATGCAGGATAGATCATTTCTGAGGTTGCTAGAAGCTGTCCCAGCATGGGGTTTGTACACAAAGACTGAAAAGCCTTGCTTCCTCCTCAAGTAAGTTTCTGTGTGTTCACTCCAAGCGTGGTCTAATTTGCCCAGAAGTCTGTGAAATAGTGTCCTTTTTATGCCACTAAATTGAGTTTCAATTTGCAAAGAAACCTGATGGCGGCTGAATTTTATCTTGTTTTATATTTGATTTCATCTTAAGATTCTAGTTGCTACACCATTCATTTTTGAAAAAAACATCAAATACTTCTTGCAAATAATTCAAAAGAGCATAGCCACACGTGAAAAAATCTCAGTAGACATATTTAACCCTGTGAATCAGTTTCATTTCTACATGTTTAGTGCTTTATGAAAATTCATGTTTTTATCTGCATCTCGCAAATTCGTTATTGTATTGAGGTTTTTCATTGAAAAAGTTCAAAAACTTGACTGATATTCTAATGACTTCTGCTCCTGAGTGCTGATCAGCTCAGCATAAATGGGCAGACATTCTTTGTAGCTGCTGTTTAACTTGAATGCTGTCAAAATAATAGTGTTTGCTACTCATGCACCTCCAATTTACTCTTGTTAATGTTGAGTTAGTTGTTTCTGAAATCATCCTTCAAAGATGATTTTAAGTGACATCTGTGGAGGCCTAAAGACGTGAATTGCCTTCTAAATCATACCCATTTGTGCCCAAGGATTTAATTAAAATATTTTGAAATACAAAAAGAGGAAAAAAAAGCTTTGGAATATTTAGATATGAGACTTTTCCCCACCCCCATTCAGCAGCCATGCTCAGAGAGGCAGGGGGCTCTTCATAAATATGCCCTAATTGCCTTAATGAAGTACATAAACACATGATATTGGAAAAATAGGATGGAGGTGATATTTAACGGGATGAAAGAATCTCTGCTACTTCTAATTACAAGATGCAGTTTTAAGGCTCTCATCTGACTTGAAACTTCTGAATTTTGGATACAAGACATTTTATACGTCTGAGTTTTATTTTTTTATTAAAACACAAGCATCTTAGCAGGGTTTGCACCATCTAAATGATATCAAACTCCATTGACAAAGCAGATTATTTAGATTTAGAGCTAAAGAAAAACAAGAGAAGTGTAGACATGGTTAGGAATTTAAAGTAGCCCAGGCCTTTGCTGTTCTCTAAATTCAGGATGAACCTGAACTCAGTAAACAGAGGAGGCTCTTTGCTATTGAAAAAGGAAAAAGAACTGAAGACCTAGGATCAAGGTCTCTGTTAATACCTGTGTCTTTAACTCTGTAAGGGTAGTAAGCTGCTGAATTTGTGTGACTGTATAAACTGCTTTCTTCTAGTGATAAAGCTCAGTCTGAATCCTTTCTTCTGGCTTATCTTGAATTGCTGAGAATTTGCATGATTAATAGGGGGAAAAGTTCTTACACTATTGTTGCTAAGGGAACGGCCACCTGTATTCACCTGGTGAGAACAACTGTCTCTGTATCTAGGCAAAGGAAATCTGGGAGCAACTGTCAGTTGTGGCCAGGTTGCATGTGTTAGAACAGTGTAGGATAAAGACAGTGTCTGCTTGAAGGGAGTTTGCCTGCTGCAATATGTTGGGGCAGAGAGGCGCATTTTCCTAGCAGTGGTCTGAGCAGGCTTTGTATCTTGCTTTCTGATTATTCTTTTTGAAGTCACAGACACTGTAGATCAGTGTTCACCTGTAAAGTGTAAAAACGTGTCTTTTTTTCTTTTTTTTTTATCCCCTTTGAATAACTGTATGCAGTATAAGCCAGCCCAGAGTCAATTATGGTGCTCTCTTGCTTATTTTATAGCTCCTGTCACATTGGTTTGGAAATACATTAGGGTTTCAGTTGTAATGTCCACCTTGTGTTCACCTCTGCTCTTTTCTGTTGCAAACCTGTCATTTGCTCTGACCCAGTGTATCAGTCACTCAACCTAGAGGAAGTTGACTGTTTTGATTTAGTGACTCTGGCCAGAGTAAATTTAGTGCCATCTGACATGATAAAATTTGTATAATTGTTTAATCTCTAGTTTATTCTTTCTTTGTCCCACTGTGTGACTCTTAATAAGTTAATACTCAGTAGCTTTGCATTCCTGATGATGTAGGTCTCTTACTGTAATAATAAAGATGTGATATCCATTTCAGTCATGCCCTCTGTTTTGTACTGTAGGAGTATTAGCTGTAAGTTCATTGCTGTGTTTTGTCCTCAATCTAGCATGTTGCCCTTTTGTTTGAAGTCAGCAGTGATCCCCAGGAATCTGCCATATATATGTTTAGCTGCCCTAATGCAATTTTTATTCTAGGAATTATTCAGGAGTAGCTAAATCAAATAAACTACCCAGTTGTGTACAAACTGCAAATCTGACATAAAGGTTGGGGGTACAATTGCTTCCTGCAGTCTGAATGAAGACTGCTGTTCAGTTTTAGAAACATCTGGTTTGCACAAGGTTGCTAAATGAAGCTGTGGAGGTAACACTGAGCAAAAGCTAATGTCTGATGACAGCATACAAGTAGAGAGAGGTACAGCTCAAATGGACTGTGGGTCTGTACAGGAGACTTTTCCTGGTGATGTTTTTGTTGATCAAGAAGGCCCACAGAATGTATTTCTTCTTGTTAGTGTTTAATAAGTGTTTCCAACAAGGTTGGTAAGTCTTTTACCTCAATAGCTGTATGATTCATTCATAGGGTTATGTTATGTGAGCAAACAAGGAATGCTGAACTGGAGATCTGGGTTTTAATAAGTGACTGTGTTTTTTTGTGTTGGTGGCCTTATATTGTGAAAAAAATAAAACAACAACAAAACCAAATGAACAAACAAACAAACAACAAAACCAAAACCAAACCAGTAAACCTTTTTAACACCCCAAAAAAGCCCATAACCCCTAAACCTTTCCAGCCTCCCTTTCCTTAAAGAAACATCTCATTGCATATCCCTCTCTGTGTCATAGCATCTACCAGTGGTTGTAGCATGTAAAAATTTTTTTCTCTGCTATTTGGAAAAGGAGTATGAAGGAAAAAGGCAAACCAGTTTTCTTTGTAGTCTCATCACATTTCCAAGATGATATCTGCACTCCTTTTTTCCTCTGATGGTCCTATGTAGTAAAACTTTCATGATTGTTTTTTTTCAGACACTAACTGTTGGTTTAACAGAAGTCCTCACAGGGTACTCTATTCCCGAAATATATGTTGTTACCCTTATCTCTATAACAACATTAATTTTTAAAAACTTTGGATGTTCATCTTATCTGAGAGCTGCTTGAAATAGAAGAATAAAAGATTGAAGTTTATGATACAGAACACGTTTTGTAGAATATGGCACAAAGAAGGCTATTAATGTTTGAAGTGATTTTAGTTTTCCTGCACTCTTTGTGGGTCTTTAGCATTCTCTACTGTCTGTAATCTCCACTGTATCATTCAGTTCTTTAATCTTAATTCTTTGTGCTGCACTTTGAGCATCAAAAAGCACATTCGAAATCCAAAAAACCTTCACTCGGATGTTTGCTCTTCAACAGAATAGTTTTGAAACATGGATAGAGAACAAGAATAAAGGAAGGCAAACGGTATAAGGAAAGCAGTGAGTGTAGAAGGAAGAAAGGGGCTCTAATGAGAAAGATGGTGAGGGTATAGTGCCTGCATTGTAAGGAAAAGATGAAAGTCCATGTAACACTGAAATAACACTGTTTGTTATTCTAAGAACTTCATGAAGCATCTAAGGGCAAGCTGTGGTCCTGGAGAAATCCTACACTCACCTAAAGGATCTCAATTCTATCTCAACTCTCACCCTAACAAGCAGAAATTTTGCTCAGGCTTGAGCAAAACTATGGAAAGTGTGAACATTGCTTTCTGTCAGGTGATCTGAGGCCAAGTTAAACTGCATCTAAACGACCACACGTGTGGTCCTTGCCAGAGCTTTGCTCTGGAATGATGCCAGTGACTCAAGTTACCTCTGACTTCTCTTGCTTTGGTTACTTTCTAACTTAACATTGGTGTATGTTTGCATCCTTTGTCTTGTTTACAGCTCCTTGTAACTGAGTCTCCCAGCATTAGGGGAGCAACTAGTCTTACTCGGAATACTTGCAGTTCCTGCAGTTCCTGATGTAGACCTGTGCTGCTATGCTCTAGACATTTTGCCTTAAAATACCACCCTAAACCAGCTTTGTTATCTTTGGGGTGCTAGCATTTTGATAACGGTACACAGGTGTGAAAAGGTGTCTGACTACAAGCTCTGTGTGAGATGTGTGACTGAGAGAGTCATACAACTCCAGGGTAATGGTTATGTGAATTTTGCCTCACAATTGAGTGGTCAGACATAAGTGGAGAAGGACTTGGGGGTGTTGGTCGATAAGAAAATGAACATGATCTGGCAGTGTGCTCTTGCAGCCCAGAAAGCCAACTGTATCCTGGGCTGCTTCAAAAGAAGTGTGACCAGCAGGTCAAGGGAGGTGATCCTGCCCCTCTACTCTGCCCTTGTGAGACCTCACTTGGAATATTGTGTGCAGTTCTGGGGTCCTCAACATAAAAAGAACATGGAACTGTTGGAACAAGTCCAGAGGAGGGCCAAGAGGAGGACTGGAGCACCTCCTGTATGAAGATAGGATGAGAAAGTTTTTGCTGTTCAGCCTGGAGAAGAGAAGGCTGCATGGAGACCTCATAGCAGCCTTCCAA
>JANRGW010050073.1:0-10922 GCA_024733675.1 Psilopsiagon aymara | reverse complement strand
ATGAGGAAGAAATTCTTTACTGTAAGGGTGGTGAGGCACTGGAATGGGTTGCACAGGGAAGTTGTGAATGCTCCATCACTGGCAGTGTTCAAGTCCAGGCTGGACAGAGCCTTGAGTGACATGGTTTAGTGGGAGGTGTCCCTGTCCATGGCAGGGGCATTGGAACTAGATGATCTTAGGGCCCTTTCCAACCCTAACTCTTCTATGATTCTACAATTCCTTAAGTCCTGATTGCTGCATTCAAGAAACAAGTTTGGGCACTGGGAAAGCCCAAGTTTCTTATTCCAGCTGTGCTAACTACTCCTTTTCATCTTTAAGTGGATCACAACTGTTTCGGGTGGAATTTGTTTTACACTGTAAGCATCCAACGTCATGTCTGCTGTTCCTGGCACACAAAGACCAAGCGAAGACAACACAGAGCAATAACTAGAACTCAGACATGAGAAAGCACAAGTTGCTTGCAACCATGCACTTGCATCCATCTTTCACTTCCGCCTCTCATTACCAAAACAGTGTCATTTATCTTTGTACATGACAGTAATTTTGAAAAGTTAACATTTTATATGTAGATGCTTGAAATTCAAAGAGCTAAATCTTATTGAATGCAGTATTAAAATATTTTCTAATGGACATTTACCTCTGTATTTTCAAACACAGATGTCTGGGCAGGTCAGTTACTTTAACGGCTTGAACTTGTTTTTGATAGTGTCAGTTTATAAATTCAAGTGGGAGCTCAATTCTGCATTTAATCCTTAACTTCTAATCAGCTTCTAGATAAGTTGTATACAAAACATCTATATAAACCATATGGTCCTGTGAAAACGTGGAACTGAACTGAATGAAATGCAAGCTCTTGCCTTTTCTGAACACATCTGTTGCTGTGGCTTCTGACAGGATAGCACCAAAAGGGCTCCCACACAAGCAGGACAGAAGGCAGGAAGCATTTTGCACATGCTGTGCTAGGCTGCAATTAGCAAATTCAGAGGCCACCTGTCACAGGGCCAAGCAGCACACAATTCCAGGGGACAGGAATTGCTGGGGAAGCAAGCAGAGCTGTCGGTAGATGCAAAGCATGCCCCGTTTCCTTTGCTGACAGTAGTGACACGCGTCCTTCCTTCTCCCAGTTCTTCCCAGCATATCCATTACACAGGTCTCTGATAGCAGGCGACTGCTCCTCTTCCCATACTTGCAGGGAGACTACCACATGCTAACATTCAGACGACTTACTATTTGCAAAGTTATCCAGAGCTGAAGGACAAATTTGAACTGTTCTCCTCAAAGCAATAGGTACTGCATATATCACTGAATCTTGTCTTCCTTTTAAAAAACACAACAAACCCTAAAAAATAATGCTGGGACTTCTTTAACTACATAAACCTGAAATTTTTACTGTGACATTTTAGGGCTTTCTAGTGATGCACTTTTGTAATGCACACTGAGTAAGACCGAAAAATATTATGCAAGTTCAGGAGTGATAAACTTCTACCCTTTTTGGCACATTTTAGCTTTGATAGCAGTCAATTTTTCCCTCATTTTAAAATGGGAAAAGTAAAGATATCATGAAAAGGCCACTTAAAAGCAAAACAGAATAAACGAATGCAAATTTATATTGGAGTTACACAACTGCCAAGAATGCTTAGAGCCTGCTAATCTTCTGTTTATTACTCGTATGTTCTCCTCTTTGCCTCAACAGTGCATATGCAACATTGAAAACTTTGAAAAGTGTATTTTAAAAGATGACTTTAAGTACTTTGAGCATGAGTCAGACACAATTTACATGGCTGAAATTTCACTAAATAACTTTGAAATTATACCACCATAAACCTTGTCAGGAATACTTGTTTTCAGCTTCTTCATGCATTCAGTTACTGCAATCCTGAGCCCTCCACCAACATGCATAAATTTAACATTATATTAAGAGTGATGCAAGGCTACCATCAGTCACTTTTTAAAGCACAGATGCAGAACAGTGTGATCAATACAACAGCACATAGGAAGCAAGTGACAGCACGGAGAATACAGCTCAGCCATTTGAGCTCCAGACCTTTCACCACACACCATATGCTCCCCTGGCATCCCAACACGTCTTTAACAACCAGACAACCTTTTCCCACACTAATTTTGTTTAGCCAGACTGCTCCAAACACACCTCCTTTTTTCAATTAGCCACACAAACATGAAAAAGTGGTCCCAGACCCCTGATGTCTGTTAATGATGCAGTGAGGAACAAGGCTGAAAGCCCAAAAACCAGCTCCTCCTTCAGGAAGATCCAGTCAAGCCTGTGGGTTGCAGCAGCACCAGGGGAGGTTTAGACTGGATACTAGGAAAAATGTCTTCATCCAAAGTATTGTCACAGTATTGGAACAGGCTGCTCAGAGTACTGGTGGAGTCACCACCCATGAAGTGGTTTAAAAGACATATATATGTGGTTCAGTGGTGGACTTGCCAGTGGCAGATTAACAGGCAGAATCAATGATTTAAAGGTCTTTGCCAACCTAAATGATTCCAATTCTATGATTCTAACGTGAAAAAAAAAAAAACAAAAAACAAAAAAACCCAGTTACAGAAGCAATCGGCATTGCTATTTCTCATATAAACTCCTGTGAGCCCCCGACACCATGAGACACCATTCCTCTTACACACTGCCCTTTCTGCTCGTGCCCACTGCTGTGCCCTTTCCTACTGGAACATCAAAAAGGGCCACAAAAAAAAAAAAAAAAAAAGCTGTTTGCAGCCTGACAATCACCCCCATGGCTGCAGATCACACAGCTGTGGCTTTCAAGAAGAATCAAAGAACCTCTCCAAAGGACAACTAAAGCCTCCACTATTCCTAAGAAAGTCCTGGAGAAGTAACAGGGATCCACTGCCTCCCAAGTGAGGGGCAGACACCATACATTCAGACGTCATTTTAATGTTTTTTTAAGCTATTCTCATGCTACGAGAAGCATGTACAGTACTTATCTGTGCAGCAGAGGAAACCCAAATAACAATATATTTATGAAGGATGAGTTGACTCTAAACACTCGAAGAAAGGGCAGAAAACTTTTTGTTGTTCTTTTTAGAGAACAGATGTGTTTTGTTATCTAATGTAAGGTAACAATTAGTTCTGCTTGCAAAGGCAGGCAGACAAACCTGCGGAGTTCCAAGTCCTTCATCCGACAGCCATTCAGTGGTCAGACAAACCCGAAGTCCATTAAAAAAAATCACCAATTCTCTATCCACTGAAAAAAATAAACAAACATGCATTTGTGGGTTTTTTGAGGGTTTTTTGGGGGTTTGGGTTTCTTTTTTTTTTTGGACTATATTGACCAATGTATATTTTGAGACTCTGGATGTCATATTCTCATTTTTTTTTTAAACTGAGTTGTACTTGTTTGTGTAGAAGCTTACTTTTATTCAGAAGACCAATATGTAAAATATTAAAACAAAAAGCAGCAGTCTAATTCAGTATCCAAAAAGCCAATAAAGTAGTAGTCATTAAATCCTTAATTCCTAAAAATGTTAAATAATCATAGTTTGAGAGCAATTTTTTCAAACTATGTTGGTATCTGATGTTATTTAGATAACACAGCAACAACCACATAAAGCGTATTCTTCTTTGAAATACTTTTCCCTAGATTTAGATCCTATACATTAAAAAGTTTCCTGAATTGTCCTTCTTTACTCTATTTGTAGCACAAAATTGATACAGACCTGCAAAAGTTAGACTTATGATTTTTTACTATTAATACCTCTCATGCATACAGCGAGATGCATAATTACAGTGTATGTACTCGTCTAACATTTTCATTTAAAACGATGCTGAGTCCAGGTTTATGGTTCTTATGAGTTACCAGCTGGACTCACACCATGACATTAAAGAATGTCAAAAAAAATTCACCCTCACCTTTATCAGGTCAACTCATGTTTGTCCTTTTAGCTCTGACAAGATAGTTTTCGCATTTCATTTATGAATGGAGCATACCAAACTCACAAACTAACATGGGTATAATCCTGCTACCTCCTAAATACGTTCGAAAATTCCCACTAAATTAGTCTTCAAGTTCCCATTTCTTTCTTTTCTGCTGACATCCTCTTTCCAGTACACACAAACCCCTGATTTAAAGACAGTGTTAATCTCATACTTAACTGTAGCACAGACAGAGGCTTGCTACTCGTAATAAAGTTGGAAACGCTTTTCCTAGCCACATGCTCATATTCTTGCCACTTTTATCTTGTAGTTCTCATCTATGCAGTATTAACTAATAGCTTACAAAGACAGTAGCCTGGTTATGATCCCTGCCCACATCGGTATTAGAGTATCAACAGAAAGTTTTAAGAGAGCTCAGAACATTTGCTTCCTTTCTTTTTATTTCTCACTGCATGCGGACAACATTCATCCCTTCAGTAATGTAACTGACTACAAAGTGGAAAGAGGCATATGACAATTGCTTAAATATCATTTTTAACTTGTATCTTTTTATAAAAAGTTGTTACATACATGTCCCCAAAAAACCCAAAAGTTTAATTGCTGAGCAATGAAGGATGATTGTACAGTGACTAGACATGGGTGATAAATACTGCTCTTCAAAGATTAAATTAAATACGAGTAACAGCAAGAGGATACACTTATCACAGTACTTTCTAATATCTCTTTTATTAGACTATAATTCAGGACAGAAATAACAATCTAGCATTCAGAAACTACTGCAGGAACAGACTTCCAATCCCAACTCTGACACTGACTTGAGCAAGTTATTCAATCTCAGCTGCCACTTGTCAAGTGATGCATTTTTTTTCTTTGACTCTTTAGACACTATGAGGATGTAGCAACAGATCCAGCTTTCAAATCATTAAAACATCCCCAACAAACTATAAAAGATAAAAAACAAATTAGGTGCTCTGAAGGTATCATAAAATAAAATAATTACAGCAAAGGATAAGAACCTAAGCATATCAGCATGAAACCGGAAGAAAATCCATGGGAAGCTTTAATCTCTGTTGCTATCTTGCATTCATGTTTAAAAATAAAAAGAAAAAAAGAACAAAGTGAGATAGTTTGGCTCACACAGCTACCACGAGGGAAAAACCTTTATCTGTATTTTTTCATGCAACAAAGAGAAACCCATTATAAATGATGGAAAACATGGAAGTCGCTGCTCATTTCAGCCAAAGATACAGTAGAGAATACAAAAGATCTGAAGAGTTAGATGCACAAAATACTTACATGCTAGGCATTATGGTCAACACTAGCAACTCGTACCTTAGGTCTGTTCTAGTTTAGCACTGGCACAAGCTCTCCAGGGAAGTGAACACGGCCCCAAGTCTGCGGGCATTCAAAAAGTGTTCAGGTAACACCCATGGAGATGCACGGTTTAATTTTTGGGTTGCATTGTATGGAGTCAGGAGTTGGACTGGATCCTCATGGGTCCCTTCCAACTCAGGGTTTTCTACAACTCTGTCATCTGTCTCAGAAGCAAAAATTACAAAATCTAAAAAAGCACAGGCATTAATTGCTGAGGAAGTGAAGCTGTTATTCCTTCTCACAGATTTCCCAAACATTATAAAATCAAGATGTTGGTCTTAATTTTCATGCTGTCTGCAGTGCCTTGAAGAATTAAAAAACCCCATGCATTTTCCCTGTCTTTCACCTCCGCTGTTACTTTTCCATTCAGTGAGGTTTTAAGCAGAAGCACTCATACTGTTCATACTCGTGGAAACTTCGATGTTGCATTGACCCATATTTTAAAGGTTATCTTTAAAACCAATAGAGTTCAAAATTGATCTTTTCAAGCCAGTATGTACTCCTTCATAGATAGGGCTTATGCTCACAAGAAGTTCCACCATTTGAAAGCAAGGATAAGCAAGTACTGATTTTGAGCCTCTGCTCAGAGCTTCTTCTCACTTGCCCCTTCTTCCCTCCCCTCATTTTTTGCCTATGTAACAGACAGCCTTGGCATCCCAATATAATTTGCCCAACATGATTTTTGCCACATAAAGTATCATTTACATAATGTTTAATTAGACATGTGGCCACAGAAAAGAATTTAGATTTTCCTATTTCAATGTTCTACAAAATTATTCCTCTACTGGCACATATCTAGATAATTTATGAAAACTTACAGTTGATTTATTCCTTGTGACACTGGTAAACAAATTAATGTAGAATTTAATTGCTTTTGTCTCTTCAGCTCAGAATTGCCTTTTAGTGATATTTATCTGAAATTATGATCTACAAAGAAAATAAATTGTAACTGAGCTTATAAAGCTGATCATATTTAGAAGTTGACAACTGTCACAATTATTAATCTGAATTTTCTTCGCAGAGAACAAGAATACTTGATGAAATATTTCTGCAAAGAAGGCTGGTTTTATGCTGTCTCACATTTCCTGCAGTATTGTTCTGGCATACATTTTTCTGGATTAATTTTTTTTATTGCATCTGCATAAACTACCCTTCTTTCTTCCAAAGCATACCAGAACTCCTTTTAAAAGCAACCTTTTTCACAGTGAAATGCAAAATAATCAAGTCTTCATAATACTGATCCACAGCTAACATTGAAAAACAATCAAAATAACTGAAGTAAAAAAACCAGTAAATCCTTAACCATCATTATATAATTCATAATGCCTCAGCAGTATTAGTCCAAATCGTTAAAAAATCCTAAATACAAATATTAGTGTGCAAAACTAACAATAACCCATCTGGATTGCATTATCTTAAAAAAAAAAAGTTTGGATTGTGGCAAGTTGAATTATCATGACAACATGAACTATGCATTCCTGAAAGACCTATACATTTTCAGAATTCCTATCTGTTTAAAACACCTCCTACAGCTATACTGAATTATACACAAAAAAACCCCCACAGGTATAAAACACCTCTGCTCAAATAAAATTTCTTCAATTTCCTCTGTGAAGTTGTGAAGTAGATTTAACAGGAAAAAAAAGGGGGGGGAGGGGGCAAAAAAAAGACACGTCTTTTAAACTGAAGACACAAATAAGGAATGAAGGCCCCACACAGGACAGAGTAAGGTTTTAGGTTATGATTTTTACCTGAAGGTCTTCCCTTCCTATTTGCTTATTTTGACATTTTCAGAAATAGAAATGCATTTGAATCTGGAAGTGAGAGTTTATTTTCTTCAAGGGAACAGAAACCACCCCAAAACATGCAGATTGGAGGATGGGAAAGGAAACACGCAAAAAGAAGGATGCCTGGATATTTGCCACTGTGAATATGAATGGACTTCAGTAAAACTCAGCTATCGTGGCCTAGAAATGTTTTTGGGTTTTTTTGTTTTGTTTTGTTTTTTTTTTTTTTGTTTTGTTTTTTTTTTTTGTTTTGTTTTTTTTTTTTTTTTTTTTTTTTTTTTTTGTTTTTTTTTTTTTTTTTTTTTTTTTTTCTTTTCAGGGCATAATTATCATAGCCTAGAATTACTATGGATTATACATGTGCACATGAGAAATGCATTCTCAGGCTTGGGGTTTGCATCCAGAGTCTTCTGAGAAGTCCACGCAGGGATATAATGATCCCGACCATATACAACAAGATGGCACAGGCATTCAGGCAAATTTACCTGCACTAAACCAATGGCATAATCGACATCTTGTAACTAAATATTTTATGAAAATATGCATTCACACTAATTTTCCAGTTTCCTGAAATCAGAAAAAGCACTAGCTTTTCTACTTGCAATAATTCCTAGTGTTATCAGACAATGCAGCAGAAAGCCTTTTCCTCTGATCTCACTCTAGATTCACATTTACTCTGCCTTCTCTAAGGCAGGGTGAGGAAGGAGAAGAGGGAGGACTCGCTGGGTAGGAGAAATCAAACTCCAGGTATGCTTACATTGCTGACACAAGGGTGTAACTGCAGACAGACAGACATACATGACCTAGTTTTAATCTCAGTAGCTTGGGTACAAATAGCAATGAAAAGGCAGCTACAGAAGCGCCAATGTGAGTGGCTAGAGCATGTTGAAGCCTGTTCCTGCAGCAGGTTTACTGCTTTTTGTACGTAAGCTAGTTCGAGTATACCTAAATATGCTGCAGTCACACCTCCTGGCCCCACAGTTGAGTATCCATTGCTGTCTTCTTCCAACAACTGGATGACCAGTGAAGAGGCAAAGACCCCGCCAAAGCCTAGCAGAGATGGGCTTCCGGTAAACATGCACCAAGGCAAGCTACATATTTCCAAGCTAGCCTGTTTTTTACAAAGTCACTTGAAAACAGGCGATCTGTCTCCTAAAGGCTCATGTCAGAGCTTTTCTCTTCCTATTTCTTTACAGGAAGTGGCTCTGCTTTCCACCAACTAGCAAGAACACTGGCAAAAGCAAAAGCAAAAGTAACTGGCAGCGCCTTTATTTTCTTCTTTTCCATCCCCAGCAACGATCCCATATACAGAACATGTAATTGCCATATCCTACTGATGAACTGTGTTATGACAAGCCTTAAAGAAAGTCCTTCTTTAAAGTATTAGTACAATATTAAAGTTTCTGGTTCAGGAAAGTCAAGCAACTAAGAGAAGGAAAGGTAATGTGGAATGAAGAAGCCCTCTTCTCCCTTTAAAGTTTAGTAACTTTATATAGGGAAAATTAACGTCAGTGCAATGCCAACCTTCAGTGTTCCTACAGACATTATTGATAGTTTGGGACAAATCTCTCCCAATTTACTTGTTCTGTCGTCTTAACACTAAGGAAAACTCTGAAATGGACTAACATGCTGCTATATCAAAGCTGCGTCTACCTGAGGCACCTCTTCCAGAGATTATGACAAGAGCCAGAAAAAATTCCATGTGGTCCAAATCTGAGATTACAGTTGTGCAACAGATTGGAAAGGAACTGCTGTGTTAACCAGCTGGCAATACATTGATGAGGCGAACAAGCCTACTTCCAAGTAGACGCTTCATAATAAAACCAGCACCTATCCTTGCCCACATGGATTGAAGAAGTACCTGCAGTAGCAGTCTGCAAGAATAATAGCAAGATTCCAGCATTCATTTGAGCATTCTAAAAGGACAACTCTAGATCCAGAGGAATTTTTGTACACTATTTAGTAAAATACAGAAGGTGATTCAATGAGGATTACTTCATTAACATATTTGAACTTGTCTCTAAAAGGAAATAAACAAACTATCCAACAATAAAATCCCTCCAATTTTATTCCTTACAAGAGAAACATGGTCATGTACAGTTCATCTTAACATCAGCTGTACTTACAAGAAGTCTACATTCAGCCATTCACCCAGTGGCACGTTTCCACCTTAATGAGCTACCACAGCACGCTACCAAGTAACTACTTTTTAGCTTTTTTAATTAGAAGTATGGCTATGGTTAAGAATCAGACACAGCAGGTAATAAAAAGTAGCTGCCACACCTTCAGTTTCAGAAAGGTTCAGACACAAAAGTCCTCTGGGTTTACAAAATCGTCTTCCAGATACACTTACAATGTCTGTTTCCCTTCCAAACTGCCAGCTCTTTATGAAAAACTGTGTTACAGAATACTGAACACAGGACTGGTAACTGTAAAGTCTTCTCAGGATCTGAATGTATCTACAACAGCAACTACATTGCTTTACAACTTGAGATGGTCACAGGTAAAGTTATTTATCAGCCACAGCGCCATGTATACATCCAGGGTCTGCTAGGGAAAGGGAGGGAGGGAGGGGTTTGGGTGGCTGTATCCCAGTGACACCTGCGTGCATATAACGGGCAAGGAGAAAAGGCAACGCACGCAGGATACTGTGCAGTGCCCACAGCTTAACAGCATTCCTCACCAAGCCAGAGCACAGCCCACTGGCATGTCTTCTGCAACATTAGCATTCACAGAGATGCATGTGAAGAGGTATTTTCAAGCACCTCAGGCAAGCCTGACAGACACAGAAACCCAAGTCTTCTTCACCCATGAATTTACAGTGCCACAAGTCAGAAGAACCTACTTCATCTTCTATCAGGAACATCAAAAACTTCCAATAGGTAGGTGAACTTCAGTCTTACAGAATCTCTTAAAGAAAGTCACACAAATATATATCCTGGGCAATAAATACTAGCACAGGCTAGCACCCATCATATGTCCTCACTAGTCTGTAATTCAAGTTCTAATGTGAAGTCAGACATTCACTCCCCCCTGCATTTTTAGAAAAGACAACAACTTCCTACCACTTATAATGTCTACAGAAATACTTTGCTGTATCTGAACAGCAAAACCTAGCCATCATTGTGTACCTATATCCTGAGTTAAGAAAACTTTTCCCTAACATTTCCTTTGTAGTAAAAACCTTTTGTTTCAGAAGGATAAAAAAACCACAAATTGAGACAACCAACTTTAATGCCAGAATATCTTCCTGCACTATATAGAAAAAAGACAGAAATGAGTAATCTACTGTCTGCAAATATCTACACATAAAACAGAAAACATGGTACTATCACTCATCTCCTCCATGACTGGGACAATACAGACACTCTCCAGCTTCATCATGGAAGCCCAGGAGGTGTTTGGGTAACCCTGCTAAGGTCTGTCACCCAGGATACAGCTAACACAGCATGATGTTCTAGGTCCAGAGCAGCCTGGGGCATCATCCTTGCTCCATGCTGAGTGGTGAGGTATGCCAAAACTTTTGGCTGTATTCTGGAACAGGCTCAGGATGTCCAGGAACACAGGGCAGCAGCAGAGAGGACAAAAGAGGTACCTGCAGTAGCTGGTTTGAGACACATGCATGAGTGGTGTCCCACAGGGATCAGTGTTGGGACCGCTCTTGTTCAACATCTTTGTGGGTGACATGGACGGTGGGATTGAGCGCACCCTCAGCAAGTTTGCCAATGACACCAAGCTCAGTGGTTTGGTTGATATGCCGGAGGGAAGGAATGGCATCCAGAGGGACCTTGACATGCTTGTGAGGTGGGCTGGTGCCAACCTGATGAAGTTTAACCATGCCAAGTGCAAGG
>JANRGW010050072.1:0-15478 GCA_024733675.1 Psilopsiagon aymara | reverse complement strand
CGGCGGCGGGGCGGCGGGCGGCGGCGGCGGGCGGCGGTGGCGACCCCGAGCAGGGCTCACTGGCCCTGGGCACCGGTGCGGACCGCGACGGGACGCTGCTGCTGGAGGGCGGCGGGAAGGAGGAGGGCGGCAAACGGAGCCCGCCGGGGCTGGGGCTGCTGGCGAAGACCCCCCTGAGCCGCCCGGTGAAGCGGAACCACGCCAAGTATCGCCGCATCCAAACTTTGATCTACGACGCCCTGGAACGGCCCCGCGGCTGGGCGCTGCTCTATCACGCCTTCGTGTGAGTACGCGGGCGCGCTGCGGGGCGCGGAGAGGGGCTGCCCCGGGGACGCCGTTTTGCTTCATCATTCTCGGTGTAAAGCGCTCCGAGGAGCTCGGTGTAGCCCCGGAGGGTGACAAGTGTCTAAGGATGGGGGGTGCTGCTGAGCGGCGGTATTCCTTCTTCTATTTACTGTCGGGGTTTCCCCAAACGAGCAGCTTCGCTTCAGTCGGTGTCTCGCTGGTGTGCGTACACCACCACAGGAGAGCCCCTGTGCTTTAGCCCCTAGAAAAAGGATGGATGCCAGAAGGATCAAGCTCCGAGCAGTTTTAAGGCTCGGAGTGCTTAAGGGGAACGCTGCCGGCTTCAGTTCAGCCTGAAGCATGGCGTGCGGGTAAACTAGCTGTTAGAAACCCCGAGGGAATCCGCTCCTGCAATAAAGTGTCAGATGGAAAGCGTCGGGGTTTGGTCCAGTAAACCGTCGCCCTGAGGTGGGTGAAACCAGAGCGTTGCAGCCCTGCAACCAGAGAGTTAAACTGACCACACGTGAGCTGGGGTGAAACAAGCTCCTTTGGTGGCCCAGAGGTGCCAAGTCAAGCTAATGACCACTGGGGTTTGTTCCTAAAAATTCTGTTCCCTAAAGTTTTCATACGGAGTATAGAAAATATAAATCTGCTTACAGCATAGAATGGAGTTGGCAGAGTCGTATTAAAATAAATGTGGGGCTTAGTGTTGTGAATTGTGTTTGAAAACCCAAGAGATTAGCATTGATCACGGTGTTACTGTTTTTCTTTACTGCTGTAACGTGTGCAGAGTGATAGAGGACTTAAGCAGTGATTTCTGAAATTGGTTTGTTTGCCACAGACAAACGAAGTGCTGTAGGCTGCATGGGCTGTGAGCCTGGAGCTGGGTCTGGGGAAGTCCTGATCACTGATGTAGTCTTTGCGCTTGCAAATAAACACCTTGAATGCAGGGCTGTGATTTTACCTTCAGGCAAGCTCCTTGTTGATGTTGGCAAGGATTTAGCCCTGGGCAAACAGTGACAGGCAGCACTCATTGCTGAAACTCTGCTGTGTATCACTCACTTATTTCTGCTCCCCTATTCTCAGTGTTTTCATAAAGTGCATCTTGGGACATGGGTACCTGCTTTCCAGCTTCATTTCTGTGGACACTTTGTCAGTTCTTTTGCCATGGGAAAACTTGTGCTAGCAGGCAGGAAGTGAAGGCGTTTGGGCTGTGTTATGCTGGGAAGACTCTGGTCTGGAGCTTGCTCTTCATTGTGCCCAGTGTTGCATAATGCTGTCTCTTACTGGGGAGATCCATGTCTGGGCAGAGGGGCGCCTCCTTCATCCTGCCTTGGTCAGACCCCACATACTGCACAAGTGAGGGTTTAGCACCTTGAGCAGTTGGCATCTTGCTGTGGCAGCCAGGTCAAGTCCATGCCCAGGCTCATGGGATATAAGCAATAGATTAGAGGGTGAGTATAGAGAAGATCAGACAAGCAGAGAGATTCACATTTATTTGTGATGGTCTAAGATTTTTCAAGTTACAACATCCATTTTAGGTAGCTCTCTAGGTGTGTGGTTAGCCTGAAGATCCTTATGCAATATGGATCATAGAATAGGGAAAAAATTCCATGTGTTTTTAGGGTTCCGTCTGCCTTAGGAGAGGATGCGATGCTCTGTGTGGCCAAATTCTCTTTGGTGACCACTCAGTCCTGCAAAACTGGGGTGTGAGTCTGACCTGCTCCCACAGAAGTTAGCAACAGTCTTGTTAAGACAATCAGTGCCAAATTCAACATTAATTAAAAAAAGACACTTCTAGGAGTCCTTATCCCTGAAAGCAGTAAAATACACATGTCCTGGTGTATCAGCCCACAGATGATAGCCCATATCTTCCCAGGACATCCAGAGGGGCTTTGTAGTCCAAGTCTGCTGTTGGCCACTCTGTGTCTCTGTTCAGTCTCAGCTTCTGGTGAGCTCTGGAGAAGCTGAGGGCTCTCATCTTGCTGTAGGACCAAACCCTACTAAGGAATTCTGCTGAAAGAGATGGAAGGGTGTGCTGAGATCTTGCTGACAGGCTTCAGAGCTTGTTCTTGTGACTGGAGAGCGATGACCTGCTCGGGAGCAGCAGCAGTGCTGTGGGGATGCAGCACCTGAGCCAGAGTCTTTTCTCTTGCTTTCAAATGAATTGTCTTTTAGCTTTATTCCTCCTGAAAAGGATTCTCTCTCGTGTTGGAGGTGCTGTCATGACACTGTGTATTGCCATCCCAGCAGTCCCAAGTGCCTTGTTTTACACTAGAACAGTTTACACTTTCCCTTGGGTAGGTGAGAGCTTGCCAGCCTTTCCGTATAATCGACAGATTTGATGCTGGTTTAATTTTCAAGAGAAGTCCCATTTATCTTAATGTCATTATCTTAATGACATGTGGCACTTTGTCTTCTGAGTAACTTTGCAATAAATACCATGCAACCAAAATTAAGAGTAAGAAGGATGTTCTCACTCAAGCAGCCAGAGAGAATAGACAGCTGATGGATGGATCATGGATGGATGTGGTGAATTCCTTACGGATCCAAGCATTCAGAGGTATTTAAGGAAGAGACGATGCAAAGGACTTCAGTGCTGTGTATATCCCAGGATACAGGAGGTGGGAAGCTGCTGATGAAAGAGGATTACGACTTTCAGGACGCACCGAGGATGCTGTTTTCAGGAAGGAAAGGGCTTTGCAAAGGTCTCTGCAAAAGCTTTGCCTGCCAGAACTTTGAAAAGGGTGGTACAGATGGGATCGTGTTAAATTGTACAGCAATGCCCATATGGCTGCAAGGGGGTCATGATCCTTTGTGTATCTCACTGCTACAATGTGCACATAAATAAGGTTTGATGCAGTGTCTGTGTAAACACTCTCTTTAGATCAGTTGGGGTTAGATCTACTGAAATGATTTAGTCTGTTGAAATAATTGCATGACGATGCATAAACGGGATCAGGCCCTGCCTAGCCCTAGGGACAAAGGTGCAAGGGAGAAAGAGGCAAATTCCGGATGTGAATTTTAGTGTTCAGCTGTCACTGGCAGTGATTTATGGAAAGCAGCACCAGATACTTTCCTTGCAGTTCTTGCCTGTTCTACACAAGTGAACTTGTCCAAGCCTATCCTTATAGCAAAGAGGAAGGTAATTTGGTCCTAAAGAAGCCGTCTTTGTTGCCTTCACTGTCTGAAAGCATGCATTCTCTGGCAGCTCTGCTAGACAGGAGGTCTACATAACACCCATGCAGATCTCTTCTGCTAGGACACCTGAATTCACTCTTGGCAATATGGCAATATCTTAATGGTGTAGTTGGTAAGAGAAAATTGATTTTCCCATGAAGAACTCTCACCTCTATAAAGGCAAACAACATTTTCAGTAAAAAATATTAAAAATAATAAGAAAAATGTGGTTTAAGCTTTGTGGTATTTGTCTTGGAAATGACTCTTGGGGGTTGCAGGTCAGGCCACAGTCCAACTCTGCTGTTTTCATAGTTCATCTCCCTGCAGGTATAACTGCTGTTCCCATGCTGTACTGTATTTTCCTTCATGTTGAGCTGCACAATATACTGCATGGATCCCCTGCAGTTGTGCCTCATGGGACGTGTGCTTTGGCCAGGGAGACTGACTTGAGCTCTGTTCACCTCCACCAGCTGTCCAAATGCTTTGTTTATGCACAGACACATAAGTGAATCGAATGAAAAATTGCAAACAAGCACGAATTTGTTTTTCCATTTAGTTTTTAATTGTAAGCACAAAATATTTGGTGGATAATGGAGAGAGTCCAAAAAGAGAATAAAATACAGATCATCACTTTGTGGAAAATTTTCAGTCTCAAAGAAGAGAGATGCTGAAAGAGACGTAGCTAGGAGATATTCTTATTTTCATACCATCCTCTGAGACAACTGCAGTCTTTCAGGGAAAAATAAGGCTAGGAAAAGGCTTGGGATTAGATTGCCCTTTTTTGGGGAAAGTCTGCAATATTGGCTGCACTGTGCTGGTATAGATCACCAGAGCATACCTGCTCCTGAGGGAGAAAAACCGCAGGGAGCACTTGAAAACCCTTCCTATTTGCCATGCAGTCTTCTTTCTCTACTGTTTAATACCTGGAATAAAAAGAGAAGGCAGAGTCATGCGATCCATCAGATTGTGAGCATTTCTGGGAAGCACCTCTTGCATGACTGATCGTAGGTGGGTTGTTTGAAGAAGAGATTGCAGTGGGACTTGGGAGCAGGTTGAAAGTCTGGGGGCTTACTGTTGTTTTCCTCTTTGCCCTTTGGGAGATGCTTCGTAAGGTGTGCTGATCCACCAGCCTGTGTCAGCCATCTGGGGTGAGATGGGAACAGGTTTCGGGTAGAAAGGGTAAATACAAATCCTTCCTTGGCCTGTTTGGCATGGACTTGTCTCTCTAAGTGAATCCCAGGAGCAGCAGAGCAAGTATGGTCCATTAGCAAGTGCCCTTTGCTTATGTGTTCACCAGTGTGAGCTCTGTTTCAATTATTTATGCTAATTCATCGTAATGCAGGGATAAATATTCTGCAGTATACTTTGTAAAAAATAATGAAGTCTTAGTCATTGGAGACCTCACCACACACCTCTGCTGCTGCATCTCTGCCGAGGCTGGTGGAGTCTGCCCTGGCTTTGTGTGTGGTATAGTGAGATCCGACTGTATCTCAGTGTATGGGATCGTCCTTCATTGCAGGCTGTGGTCATGGGCTGCTGGGGTGTGCTGATAGGAATGAGAAGGGGCAGCAGAGCCTGGGCAAGCCATGGGCTGTGTAACGTGAGTGGCTTGGGATCCTGAGTTGTAGCTGCACAGTCAATTCAGCAGCTTGAATGTGCCCAACACTTGTTTAGGCACCCAAACGACCTCTGAAATCACAGACCAGGCCCTTTGGTGGGGACAGGAGTATTTTCACTACAGCCTCATATCTCCTTGCTAGGGCATCTGTCCTGACAGTGAGACCCACTCCCAGCATGGATACCCATGGTTGGGTTGGTCAGCCCGTGCTCAGTGTTGCCATGGTTACCCTGCTAACTTGCCGAATTTTGGTGCTGCTCACTCCGGAGCTGCAGGCGCAGGGCTGTTGGTACCACAGGTTCAATATCCCCCAAACCCCTTGAGATGGGGCTTTCTGAGCACCCCTCTGCAAGTGCAATCCCCCTCACACCATGCGATGCAGCCTCATCTGGATGGTCATCGAGATCCACTGTGGCTGGTGATGGACAAGGGAGGGCAGACGTGTGGGCAAGCATTTGTGCATCCAGTGACAGCAGAAACTCATCAGCTGGGCTTTCAGTGGCATCAGCTCAGCCTGGGAATAAGCCCCTCAGAAAGAAGTCACAGCCACCCGGTAATTTGTATTATACTGAACAGCCGCAGATGCCATCATTTTGGTGAGCAGTGATACAGCAAACCTCCTCCAGCAGCCAGGAAATCGTGGTTTTCTTCTCTGTTGAGAAACTTGGTAGTGAAGAACAGCACTATCTCAGTGCTACCCCTGTGGTCCTTGAGGCACTGTCAGCAGTAAAGCCAAGACTTACTGCAGTATATCCAGCACAGCAGATGGGTGTCTGCAGTCTGATTGTGTTTAAAAGCCATCTCCATTCTTTGTGCCTCTCTTTGCTTCTTACAGCAAATGCCAGATCATTTGGGGGCACAGCAGGGTCTGGGTACCTCTGGGTGGAGAGAGGCCACATGCGTTTTACTTCTTTTTCAATCTGAGATGGAGTTTAGGGAAATGTTTTAAAAATTAGCAGGAAGAGATTTTCCAAACCCATTTTGCTCATTTTGGTGCAGAGTGTAGAAACATTCAAAACAAACTTAATGGCAAAAATAGTAACCAAAGGCTGTGCATATTAAAAAATCTGGATTAAAAACCCTTACATAGATGTAGCACCAGTTATAGACATACCACTGTGTGCTTGAGTGTGTGCAAGCGAACTTGAAGGTACCCCAGAAGTTCCTACTTCTAAACATCACCCCAAAGGCTATTCCCCTGGCATCTTTCTATTCTTTCTTTGGGAATCCCTATCTTCAAATATCACTTGATTTAATCTTCTTTATTTATATACATACCTGTGTGTATATGTAAAGCATAAATCTGTACTTTGTGGTCAGTAAAAATTCATATCCTGCATTGAGAGGTATGTGCAAGGTCAGCTGATGGCAGGAATATGCAAGGACAAGGTCTGAAATTGGGTAAATTGGATCTTATTTAACAGCTGTAAGAAACTTCCCAAACAAAAAACAGTCAAGTGAGTGTTAAGATCATTTACATTTTGTTTAAAACCATAATAGATTGGTGACCTTAGACATAGCCAGGCAGCTGGATGGTTGGGTACTGCCATGATCAGCCTTGCATGGTATAAATAAATGATGATGTGTATTCTGGTATTTAATAATGCCATATTCCTTTCTTGTATTTAATGTACTATATTCTCTCCTTGTATTTAATAGTGCTATGTTCCCTTCCTATGAGTGGAACTTTACAGAAGGAATGGAGCCATGGAGAGATTGCATCTGCTATTGCTTCTGGCAGATACTGTATTAAATGGGAGAACTTAAATATTAATAGCGTTACAAGAAGTATGCTCCACAAGAACCATTAAGTATATGCTGCCTTCTGTCCTAGGATGATAGGTGGGAAATGTAGCATTTTCTGGGAGAGAGGCATGCCCAGGGATATTTACTTTCATGGTAACCTACTTTAGAAAAGAGCACTTTGGGAGAACTTCCAGGCTGGAAATCTGTAAATTGCCTTCCCCAGCCTTCAGCGAGCAAACAGCTTAAGAGCATGTTTAATTTGGAGCAAGTCAAAGGTTCCGCTGATGTCAGGAGGAAATTATCCAAGGTGATGCTGGGGTCATCCAAAGCACAAGAGATAATTGAGATTTGATGGAAAGCAGCACTAGCTATCATCATCTTCCTCTGCACAACCAGCTTGCTGCTCTGCTTGTGCCTGGTGAGATCCTCCTAAGCTACAGTTCTCCATAGGATCTGCCGCAGGCCTTCATCCCTTTTGTACCTTAATAGCTGCCTTTGGTTATGGTCACCAGGTTATGCCCTCCTTAGAGGCACTGCCTTTTGCTTATTTGTGTAGGTTTTAAAAAGCATGCTGAACTGGAGTTGAATATCTCCAACACTGCTAAATCTCAGTTTGGAGAGATGCTGAGATCCTGGCATGAGATGCACCCAGTGTCTCTTGAGGTGCCACGTGCTCTCACACCCTTTTCCTACACGCATTAACATTGCCCAAGTCTTTCCTACTTTACTCCTTCTAGCTTGCTGGTACATGGTGGTGGAGCACTACAGGTCCATTAGCAGCAGCAGTGGAGGAATCCTAATCCTGTCTGGGCTGGCTGTTGTCTTTTGCTTCCTTTAACTTTACAGACTGGATTTCATTTTATAGATACTTGAATCTCACTTGTCCTCCATGGTTTCAGAGCTGTTGCTGAGAGCTGTATTGCAGGGTGCGTTCTGTGTTCCTTTGCCAATCCATATTAGTTTGTGATTGTCATGTTGGCTCTTGGGTGGTGTTTTTTCTTTAAATCTCAGATGGTTTTCCTGTTTATTTTCTTCTGCCCCCACTGGTGTTTTGATCACCTTCCAGATTGATACTTCATCATTTTATTAACATTCAGTTTAATTCTTTTTATAGCTCATTAAGGAAGCACTTCACAAGACCAGAACCAAGAAAATCCATTCAGTGTTTCACTAAATAACAACTTCCCCCCTCCCTGGTTAACCTGGTGTCATTTGTTATGGCTTTGTTTATAGCTCTGAAGCCAGTTTTTAATTTCATGTAGTTTCTCCTGTTCGTCTGGATTAGTACTAGAACTAAAATGCGATGAGACATTGCACCTATGTCAAATCACAAATATTTCCTCATTCCTTTTTGTTCAAAATTGATTGTTGGGCTCTTCATTTAATTCAGTGAGAAGCATTTAACTGTTATCTTCCCATCTCAGTTATTTCATGCTTGTGACATGGTGTGCGTCTCCTGTAACAAAATAATTCAATGTTCCTCATGCTGTCCACTGCTAGAGTAGAGCTAAAGCAGTGCTGAAAGCTTAAATGCTCTGATCTATCCGAGTTGTAGTTCTTATATATTTTATGGGAGCTATTACATTTGGGTTATACCTAACATCAGGTGAACAACAGAGATGTTAATCCTAAGCCAGAAGATGCTTTACAAGGCATTCCCTTTGACTGCAAGTACAGAGTCTGCAGTTTTCAGGTTTCAGTGGGGATGGAGCAGAAGCAAGTACAGCTGCTGAGGGACTGATAGTGAAATCCCCAAAGCGCACAGTGGGGAGTTGCCCACAAGGCTCTCAGCAGTGCAGCATCAGCTCTGCTTATCTTTGCTCCACTGGTGCCTCTCCATGCACTGATCAGGGTGCTTATGAGGAGGGATTACACCCTGAGGAGGGAAAGTCAAGAGCAGCTGATTGAAATTGCAGGGGAATTAATTTAGGAAGGTAATTACAAGAACTGGAATTTGCTCTTCTACCTTTGCTAACACCGCTGCTCTTGTGAGACGTGCTGGAAGGATTTCAATGCACACAACCAGCTGAGGCTCCCAGAGCTGACCTCAGACACCATCTGCACAGTGGCACCAGATGCATTGGGCCTCAGCTCAGAACCAGTCTTATACCGCAGCTACGGCAGCAGCTTTTCTCATGCCAAGAGTAGTCATTAACTATGTCTAGACTAATTGGCAAGATCATGCTGGGGATGTTCCCCAGCAGTGACATATGCTGGCCAATAACAACATCTCTGGATGACCTGTGCTGTGGTTTTAGTCTGAGACAACTAAGCGACTGGGCAGAGATCAAGGGCTGTCACAGACCTGGACTGCTCCCAGTAGGAGGCTGTGTGTGGCTCCTTGCTTTAGAGGCAAGTGAGGTCAGTGTCGTGGATACCGGTCATGCCAGCTGGCTTCATGGACAGACAGCAGGACTGAGCATCTTTGGGTTGCCACAGCAGGCATAATTATATGTGAGATCTTACCACCTCGATGTCTGTGCAAAAAGCCATTTTGCTTGAGGATAAACCTTTCACTTAAAGACCCAAGAAATCTTGCCCACTGAAATAATGCAGGTTTCACCCTATGTGTATGTCCAATAACATCTTTTATTTTCTACATCCCTTCCTTTCATGTTCATGGAACTTTGCCAAGCCTTTTCCATTTCAACATTCCTTGTGCTGATCGAACTGCTATGGAGGTTCAGATACTTCACCCTGACATCTTTGGCATATTAAACCAAAAATAATCTTTTTTGGTGGCACTGATCCAGGAGAAGAGCCCTCTGACCATTCCCAAACTTCTGATTTGTGTAAAACACTAAAGAAGATATTGCTAGTTGCGCTGGTGCCATATTTGGACATTTCTCTCAATTTTGTCTCACTCCTTATTGTAGATGTTGCTCCGTGACCATGTCAGGTTCTGGGTGCAATGACACTGCGCAGCGGTGGTGAGATCTGGCAGATGCATGCTTGTGGCAGTTTCTGCTCTCAGAGTATGGCATTATTGCATAGTACATTCTCAAATATATTACTCTCTTCAGTGCTAAACTACTTCAAACAACTTTATTTCCCTGCTTTTTCTCAGGGGCTGAGAGGCAACAATGGGACCTATCCATCTAGTGCCTTATCTGGGGTAGTTGTCTGGACTCCTTTAGTAGCGCTGAAGAAAAACAGGAAATAGAACTTTCTGGAGTGCAATTAATCTTATTCCAAAGATGATTCCAAAATAGGAGAGATTAATCACCTTTTGCAGTGCCTCAGACTTTCCACAAAGGAGACCTCAGGTGACTAACTTGAATTTAGGTATTTATGCTGAAAACATCTGAGGGAAGGGAAACCTTTTGCCTGACGTGAGAGGCAGGATACAAAGCTACATTAAGATAACTAAATTTAGATACGTTCATGTATGGTGCTGTGTGTGTAATAGGTATTTAAGTTCTCTTTATAGTCAGTCAAGATTTAGTCAATACAGTCAATAGATTTTATGGTGCAATTCATCCAGCCAGATGTAGGGGTCTGCTTTAGATGGAGATAAATCATAGCTTCAGCTCCATTGAGCAACTCTCCATTGTATATAGCAGGAGCTAAGGTGACCTGATCTTCGGTAAATGACTGCAGTAAAAGCCACTTTCAGATAGATGAGTCCTACCTTTAAAGGCAAAAGGAATATGACTCATTATTACATAGGCTTTTATTAATATTAGGTTAACATAAAATTCTAATCCTCTTTCCTCAAGACGTATATGAATGTGGTTACTTATTATCCCAGGCCATAACAGGACTACAGTCATCCCTGACATTATGCCAAATTAAAATGTGATGGTGTAGTTTGATGTCCTTAGTTTCGTCATCCTACTTATGCTGCTGATTGCAGCAGCTTTAAGACCTTTCACTTGCTGGGAGTCTTGAGTTTGTCTTCCCTTTGTTCTTTGGTTTGCTATAGGATCTATATCCCTGAGCCTTCCCATAAATTTGCTCTTTATTTGTAATCATACAGTTGATCTTGAGGTTATGCTCAAACCCAGACTGCACCAGCTCTTGTACTAAGCTTCAGACTCAACAGCTGTGATAGCCTGTTTTCCCTCCATCTTCTTGTGAACATTTGGGGTTTACCTGGGCAGAGGTGTAACTCTGGTGGGAGTTGGCCAGAAGCAGTTCTCCTCCTTCCTATTCCTGAGTTTCTGTCCATTTGTGTTGCTCTTCTTGTCTCTATCACTCAAAATTGGCCCCAAATCAATGAAGAGGCAACACTGCTTTCTATAAGGTGCGTTTTTAGGGACCAGAAAACACTTTCAGTGGCTTGGACAGTGTCCTTTTGAAGCCCGTAGCAAATGTTGAAGGTCAATTTGAGTGGCATGGGATGAAAGAGGGTGATTGTGAGGGTTATTCACAGGCTTAGACTGTTTTTTGCTGTGATATAGTTTTCTCTATAAAGCTTTACAGATATGTAAGCACCATTCAGTATTTTAGAGGGCACGCTCACTTTCATACACCGGCTGAATCAGTAAATTAGCATAATTGAACCTAATGCTGAAATCATCAGAGAACTGTACAAAATCTGGATGCATGAAAATACCCTGACATAAGGAAGTGCTTTTGGGTGGTGGTGTATTCCTTTAACAGCTGCTGGTTTGTATTTTGCTTGTTTTTGCTGAAATACTGAGCCAGCAACCTCTTTTAGTCATGTCAGTACAAATGTAGAGTAAATCTATTAGAGTCAGAACAACAATTGGATTTGGCTGCTGCACCATAAGCTTGTTCTGGACCCTCTACAAAATCTCATCTTTTACTGATATTCTGCTAGTGCCAAGGGCAATGTCCTGCATCTCTGGTGAGGTACTTCCCTGCCACAACATATGTGCCCTCCCAGTAAGGTAAGACAGCTTGAGGAATGGGGTGAATAGGAGAGATGCAGAACCCCTGGCAAGATAACAAGTGAGCAGCAACCTGTCCCATAGTTGCCGGTACTCACACCACAGTGTTCAGGGCTTGTTTCCTTCACAGTGGGAGCTGGCTTCATTATAAGCATGGAGTCATTCCTTCCCTCTCTGCTCCCTGAAATGGAGAGAGGATTTTTCTTCACTTATAAATGCAGTTATGCACTTAACAAATACAATTCTGTAGTTAGCAAATACAGTGCAGCTGGAGAAGGTAAGAAATCAAAGCTCTGTCTTTACGTCCATTTCTTGGTGTAGGTCATAGAATCATAGAATCACAGAATAGTTAGGGTTGGAAAGGACCTTAAGATCATTCAGTTCCAACCCCCTGCCATGGGCAGGACACCTCACACTAAACCATGCCACCCAAGGCTCTGTCCAACCTGGTCTTGAGCACTGCCAGGGATGAAGCATTCACATCTTCCCTGGGCAGCCCATTCCAGTGCCTCGCCACCCTCACAGTAAAGAATTTCTTCCTCATATCCAATCTAAACTTCCCCCGTTTAAGTCGAGTCTGATGTTAGGGCTGTAGAAGAGAGCTGACAATTGCAACCATAAAACCATTTAGTTTGGGAGGTTTTAGAGGTCTGCAGTCCAGTCTACAGAGCAAGGTGAACTTCAAAGTCAAATGAGGTGGCTCAGGTCTGTATCCAGTTAAGATCTGTGCATGTCCAGGGTATGAACTACCTTATATTGTGAGGAGTGAAAGATTTGGTTGCATTTCATGGAATATGTTGGTTTGTGCATTTGTCATAATGGACAGACTTCTGGGCCCAGAGTCATGGAGTCTTCCTTTCTCCCTACTTCATTGAATCCAGCATATATATGGACAGAAGTGAGGTGTAATATCTGGACTGAGATGCTGGGCAGGTCAGCCCTCTGTGGATGAAACAACGCTTAATATTAAACCACAAAGAAAGCTGCTTGCCTCAAGGCTAACTTGCACCAACATTGTCTATGGGGTGCTCACAGTGGGAAATGCTAGGGATAATCTTTGGTGTAATCAGTAGAGTTCATTGAAAATATTTAACCCTTCCCAATGACTATTCATTTTTTTTACTGATATTGTTGTAATTCAAAATTTCCACATTTTTTTCAGCATTCAGAAGAATCATTCAGTCTTTAGCAACTTATCCCTCCTTTACATCTCCTCCTGACTTTTCCATCATTTTCTTCGTGTCCCCTCCTCACTCAGTGCCATCTTTTCTTCTTCCTTTTGTGACATTCATCACCTCACTAATGAAGCACAGCACCACTCACTGATGCTTTGCGTGTGAACCCTCAGCCTTTCTTTTGTGCTTTATGCGACAGCAGTAGAGTTCTGTCTGACTTCAGTTGGCCTGTCACGGGTTGACGGGGCTGACATGACAATTTGTTTCTTACCCAGGCATACCTATGTTTACCTTTTGGTATTTTCTATCTTTTTTTTTTAACTTACTGGATTTTGACATGGAGTTCCACCTATGTCACTGTTAAAATTGTGTCTCTTATTTGCTCAGAGTAGGGACTCAATAGGAATTACTTTGTCCATATGGAGTGAGGCACGGGGATTATCTCTGAATCACCTTGTGTATCATTATCATCAGTGTTTACTTTTTGATCCCACAGCTCCCTGATATTGAATCCAGCGTCCAGTGGTGAGGTCTTCCTGCTGGACCAGTTTATGACTTTAGGCACAGCCCAAAGTTAGAGTCCCTACACAAACAACATCGCTGTAGGAGAAGTTCTTAGGGTTGTTGTGATTCAGACCCACACACTTCTGAGTCACTGATCCTTGAGCACTCTTTGCTCTAGGGGTGATGGTGCTGTAGGGAAAAAGTGATTTATTGGTGACCTGTGTAGGTAATAGATTACTTTTGGTGACTCAGCTGTTTTCTCTGGAAAGAGGGAACATGAAGTGGAGGTGGACACCCATCTCTCTGCCCAGAAAGGGTACAGGTTATTAGCCACACACAGGCTAACCCAAGATCTGTCTGATTCTTCATACACAGCCTGAATCACATCTGCAACTGTTCCCAGAGTTAAGATAATAATACAAGGTCCTGGTTTGCTTCAGCATTTGCTATCAGTGCTGATAACCAAGAAAAATACAAGATGGAGCTCCTGGTGTAGCAATAAATGGACAGCAACTTTGTCCAGTGAGTTGTAGACAGGATTGAATGCTTTGTCTTGCTGCCTGAATCACCGCATTCCCCAGCAAATGGGATGAGAGCACAAGATTGCTCCCGTGCACCAAAGCAGGGCATAACCACCTCAAAACAACGTTTTGCTGGAGACTATAGGAAAGCTCTTCTGTTATAGAGTACCATCTTATAGTTTTCTGGAAACAGCACTCTAAAACAAACATTACGGGGATGAGTGAAGAAAAGAGATTTTGGGCAGATGGAAATGTGTCAGTGCTCATCTTCATTGGCAGTGCTTGTTTTCACTCATTCTACCAAGAGTTAATTTCCAAGCAAGCTGAAATAGATAATGTGTTCATAATCATTAATCTGAGTGCTCCATCAGTGTTCGTTCCAGGCTACTAGGACTAAGAGTTTCTATTATAGCAAAGGGCTTTTTAGTTGCATAAATGATGACATAGCGATGGTTGGAAGATGATTCAAGATAAATTCATTTGTAGATATAGATGATGATAAGGTCTAATAGGGGAACACGTATCTGCTGAGAGGATTCATACAAGAAATCATCAATTTCCCACTTTTTAAACCAAACTTGGAGAATTTTCCAACAGACAAACGTAACCTGTAGCTTAGCCACAAAATGTGGGCTTACATCAATAATTCTGTGTATTCATGACAGGTATTAAGCAGGACTTTGAGTTATAACCACAAATATGTTGGGCTTTGGGGTTGTTCTTTTGTTTAAATTTAGCAACAGATAAGCAAACGAGCTATGAAGTAACTCAGGAAAAGAGATCCACTCATTTCTTAAGTGGATTATTAACATTGCAATGTAACATAGTGTAAGTAGCAGCGGTAATAGTAATTGGGCTGGGATTCTTGGAACTAAATCTAAGCGTGTTCCCTGTAAATGTCTAAATGCAGCCGAGTCATTTCAGTCTCCTCAGTTTCCTGTATAGACCACTACTACAGGAGTACTAGTGATTGTTCAACTGAATAATGACATCCTGAATGATGACAGTAATAAATCATATCCTGATTACCAGAGATGATAACAAGTAAATAGATATTCCTTGGTTATAACAGAAACTTCAATACATGGCTGAAATGGACACACCTACATTATAAATATTAACTTCTAAGTGAGATGAATCTTACCCTGATCACACTGTTGAAGGTCTTGCTGGGATAATAACTTTACAAAGTACTCTGGACAAGAGGTTGAAACAGAGACATCCTTTTTGTTCTTAAGATGACTGTAAAAAGAAAATCTTAGAGACTTAAGTCTGGATCACCTTCCTCAGAGCAGGTAAATAGATAAAGCAAGATCACCAGATTTCTGCAGTGTTGTATTTTGATTTGCTCTTGTACCTAAATCTTGTTGTGATGCCTCTTAGGTTCACCTCATGTTCCAGTGGGATTCTATTGATGTCCCCCAGGCTCCACACGTATGCAGATATGAAAGGTTGTCTAGCATAGCTTTGCAAGTCTGGGATCAGAAATTGTTACTGGCTGCCAGAATGTGGGGGCCCTTTCCCTTCCCTTCCCTTCCCTTCCCTTCCCTTCCCTTCCCTTCCCTTCCCTTCCCTTCCCTTCCCTTCCCTTCC
>JANRGW010050068.1:0-35664 GCA_024733675.1 Psilopsiagon aymara | reverse complement strand
GCCACAAGTCAAAAACACAGTGCTGCACCAACTACCAAGAAGGAGAAAAATGACTGCTACTGCTGAACCCATGACAGAGACAAAAGAAAGGACACAGAAGAACTACTGAGCATATCCAAAATGTATCATATATGCAGCAAACCCAGGTAGAACGTGGAGCGGCAGCCCAATGAGGAGTGATGTACAGAGTGTATTGAAAAACAGAAATGTACAGACCTTGGGAGAGGAGGATAAACATCAGCATGATTCTCAGAGCAAAGATGAGAAGGAAGAAACCTTCATCAGTAACATGTCATTCCCTGCAGGGCCCCTTCAGGCTGCTGAAAATGCACTGCATCCAGAGATGGCCTCTGGACCATCTCTGTGTGAGCATAACACACCTAAAAGAAGAAAGATTTAATAATTCATGGAGGTTTTTTCCTCTAATTTTAAATGCATGTATATTATCTAATTAACATAATGCTGTGCATAGTAGTATCATTGTAACAGAACTAAAAAACACTCTTAATTAAACTAACAATAAATCCTTGGCTTCATATAGCTGATGTATTCGCCCTTTTGCCCAGAACAAGACTTTGAGCACACAAGTATATAGATGTGAAGAGGGTATTTGCTCTGTCCTGCTTTCATGCACTGAATTTCAATATGCTGCATACAAGTAACTCCATATGTTCCCAGAATCCATTTGGAAATCACTGCTTCCTCAGAGTGCTCATTATTACCAGACAAACTGCTTCCTAATCAGGTAGTGGTTATTCAGGTTTGCTTCTCAAAATACCACTCTATCTTCTGTAGACAAGCAAAATTATAGAAAGGCTAGGTCGAATTTTCCCAAATCCAGATGTACAGCCAAGGAATTCTTTTTATTGAAAAGGTCACTTCCTTAAATATTACTTTTGCTTTCTCCCCTTATGAAAAACGTGCATTGCTTCTGGTAACAAGCTGTTACCAGAGGTAGTAGTAGGTGTATCTGCCTGACATACAATATCGGCCCCCCTCATAGACTCAGATTGAGGGATGCAGACCACATATGTTTTCTGAAGAGCTGATTTGGAGAAGGTTTGGGGCTGCTAAGAAATCAGATCAAATTAACTTGTATTGTCATTCTTTTTACCTAAAAGAAGAATAGAGCTATGGGCCTTGTACTCTGAATGGGAATAGCATACACTTTTCAAGTCAGCTTTGGGAATTCCTTTCTATTATTACTCTGAACATAATATCTCCACATCTCCCTTCAGACAATATTGTCAGTAATAGTTTGTCTAGCTATAGTTCTTCCTCTGGAAGCCAAGTACACAGAGATGACAGCTTTACAATTTAATTAAAGGTAACAATGGAGAAAATATAATAGTAAAGTGAGTTTAACAATTCATGAGAGTCGGATACAAAAGCAGAGATTGTTGAGCATCTCATTGGTGAAGCACTGAAACCATTTTACATTTTACAAATTACTCTAAAGTAGCAGTCCCAGTATTTCAGTCTGAAACATCAAAGGTCCCAGCTTGTAAGGTGTCTTTACAGTTTTCTACTATGTATATACAGAGAGGAAAAGAAGACATAGTACCTTTACATCTTAGAGGAGCATGAGATGCTTATCCTATTGGTAGATATGCAACAGTGATATGAGAAAATCTCGCTATATGAGACACCTTTTGATAAAATCTATCTGCTAAGAATTTCTGAATTTGGCTGCAATGGCAGCCAGAAGACAAGATTTTTGGAAATGGAGAAAAATTATTTATCTTTAAAGGGTTAGCTGATTTTCAGTTATTCCTCTTCTGATCACTTGCTACTTTGGGGCTGAATCTTCTTACCAGTCTGTTGGTCTTGGAGGCTGTCATGGTTTGAGCCCAGCCGGCAACTAATTACCATGCAGTCCCTTGCTCACTCCCCTCCAGTTACCCACCTCCCCTCCCCTGCCCTGGGCAGGATGCAGAGGAGAATCAAAAGAATGTAAAACCTGCAGGTTGAGATAAGAACAGTTTAGTAAGTAAAATAAAGTAACTATAGTGACAATAGAAAGAATACCAACAGCAACAATAAGGATAATAATAGAAAACAACAACAGCAGCAAAAAAGAAATGAAAGCTCAGACAACACAAGTGATACACAATGCAATTACTCACTACCTGCTGACTGATAACCAGCCCAACCTGAGCAGCGATCTGCTCTGCTGGGTGACTCTCCCCGGTTTGTATACTGGGCATAATGTGCTGTGGTGTGGAATACACCTTTGGCTAGTTCAGATGTCCTGTCTCTGCTTCCTCCCAGCTTCTTGTGCTCATCCTCACTGGCAGAGCATGAGAGATTGAATAGTCCTTGATCAGGGTAAGTGCTACTTAGCAACAACTAAAACATAGGCGTGTTATCAGCATTGTTCTCAGACTAAAGCCAAAACACAGCCCTGCCACAGCCACAGGAAGAAAAATGACTCAGATGAAACAAGGACAGAGACAGAAACAAACCCCACAAAGAAACCCCACACACACTTTCTCTTTTCCAAGGGAACACATTTAGAATTTCCTTCTATTCTGGTTGATTTCACTAAATCACCCTTTTTTTCTAGCTCTTCCTTACCAGATGAGGAAGGACTGAGTTGGTGACCACCACCTCTTGTGACTGAGAATCAGTCCCCTGGGCTGCTGGAGTCTTGTCCCTGGCCCTACAACTGTTTGCCAAATGCCGTTGTGCAGGGACCTTCTAACATGTCACTGCTGCATTGTTTGGTGATGCAGGGTAGCAGAGGACACAGAGCTTCCCAGCTCTCTTTGGGTAGGGAACACAAAGATTTGCAGATGCAGGTGCCATACATACAGAATGGCTAAACCTGATTGTGTGGACTTGAAGACACATGCATGGGATTTGCAGAGCCAAGATTTAGGGAGTGGAGAGGCAGTCCAAGAACTAGTATTTCTGCAAGAGTGATGTTTTACACTGTAAATAGCAAGGAGATAAACAGAGCATCCATATTTCATCGCCTTTTGTTTCTCATTACATACTATTACACCTTCTGTGTAAGACACACAATCACATCAGAAAGCTCACCAGACTTTACCTCCACTGCTACCACTACCCATCAATCATGGATATAAAACAGCATCAAAGCAAAGCAGCTCCAGAATACAAATTGTGTCTTAATGTCTGTTTATTTTTTAATCTATAGAAAGTCTCTGCCTGAGACTCCAGGAAATATGCTAATTAATTAAAATTATACAAATAGGTATGATTTACATGAGTATTTGCCAAATCCAGTATTTTTCAAACACCTGTTCTTTCCCAGCTATGAGATGCAGCAGTTGGCAGCAGAAGCAAGTAGAAAGAGAAAAAAAGTCCTCCTGTGAAACAAAAAGAATGTCCATTTGCTAAACAGAAAAACCCAAACTGACAAAGGGGAAATAACAGACTAGAAAGTTCAAGATTTTAAATTAGTGTTAACAGTTCAATTTATCTTGAATAATATTACAGTAATTGGATTGTGTCCATCATACCGCTGTTGTGACACACTTGGTTTGCTCTCTTTGTTCCTGTCAGCTTCCCAAAGAGACCACTGTTAGACGGAGATCACTTTTCAAACTCCAGCATCTTTATTCTGCTTGCTACCACAGCTGAAACCACGTGGCAGACTGCACTTATAATGCTCAGAATTCATGCATACCTTTGTGACCTGGATTGCTGCTCTTCACTACAGCAACATTATATATACAAGACGAAAAAGTTCTCATATATTAATACTTTAAAACTAACTTAATGCAGCTATTAAGAGTGTCAATGCATATTTCTTTGCTTGGTGGTTTAGTCATCAGCAGTGAAAAGTAAAGGAGTAATTTTCATCAGCCACAGAAGACCGAATATAGGTCACTGTGAGTTCAAAGACAAATAATTTAAGAATCAGAGCCTCAGTGGAATGCATCAAAGATAATGACAAGTAAATCACTGTGTCAGAATGAATGATAAAATACTAGCAAAGAACGTGAATTGATCTTAAAAAAAAAAAAAGCTTTGTATTTTATTATGCTATATTTCTTTGTCAAGCTACCATTACATTTCCCATTTTATTGCATTGGCCTATGACAAAACTATAATGTTTGCCAGAATAAGATTAAGCAAATTTTAATTTGAAGTCCACAAAGGTGAATTTTCAGTAGAGCAATGCACAGCTAGCCAGGAATGTTTAATAATAACTCAAAACTGAAGTCTTTTCACATAACTCTAACAGAATAAATCCTGCAAATCACCCTAAATCTCAAAAATACGCCCTGAATCTCATGTGATTAATGTTCAAGCAAAATTGTCATATTTTGAGTGTAACAAGGACATCTCTAATCTCATTGTCTCAATATACCAGATCAAGTTAAAAAATGAATTAAGGATGGATGCAGAAAACAGCACCAGAAAATGTTGATATAAGAAAATAACCCACACATACACCCTTACACATAATGCATAAAAATGCAATTAATATTCCTTTGGTTTAATGTATTTTTCAAAATTCTAAGTCATGCATTTTAAGCATTAAAGGCTAGTAAGGAATGTCTTTGAAACCTACCAATATAAATTGTAAACATACTCAGTTTTATTAGAAATGTCATCTTGTGACAGTGGGGAATAAGAGAAAAGAGTCTAAGTAGTAATTAAAATAACAGCACTAGCACTGCAGAAACTGGTTAGAGGGACAAATGTAATAACAAATATTAAAAAATTATTTAGTATTTCTCTATTTGCAAAATAAGATTCTCCCCTAAACACTGCATACATATAGAACATAGAGAACTTCCATATTTTCAGAGTTTTAAAGGTGTCTCTTAGGGGGTTAGGGTTGAAAACCCAGACGTGCAGTTAGTTTTTTCCAGATACCATAAATTTCTTTCTTGAGTTTAAGATTTATTAGGAGCATCCTGCTCATGCATGCAGGTGTCCTGCCCCCTGCCCGATTTCTTCATCATGGGGTACATTGCTCTTGGGCTTGGAGGAAGTGCTGTTTATATTCTAACCAGCTCTTCTCGTCTGGAGCCCTATCTCATGAGATTCCTCTAAGCAGGTCTTTGAAGAGGCCAAAGTTAGCTCTCAGGAAGTTTAAGATTCTAGTCCCGCTTACTGTTTTGCTTCCCCCACTCAGGATCCTGAGATGCACCATCTCATGATTGCTACAGCCAAGAGTGCTCTCAGTTTTTACATCTTCAGTCTAACTTACCGGTTTGTAAGTACAAGGTCTAGCAACACACCTTTCCTTGTTGGCTCCTCCACCGACATTGAAATATTCTTCAACGATTTGCAGGAATTTCCTGTACTGTGTGTGCTGAGCCATGTTATCCCTCCAACAAATATCTGGGTGGTTGAAGTCCCCCAGAAGAACAAGGGCCTGTGACTGTGAGGCTATTTCCAGCTGCCCATTAAAGGCTTCATCAACTTGCTACTGATCGGTGGCCTATAATGAACACCCACAAGACTGTCCCCAATATTAGCCTGTCCCTTAATTCCCACCCATAGGCTCTTGACTTGTTAAGGAAGACAAATTGGAAACATTTAAACAATTACTACACTGATTTACAGTAGAATGCTTTCCCTTGCACAAATGATGACAGTAAAAGTTCCTGCTTTTTCCTTGAAATAAAAAAAAAAAGGTTGGGCATTTATAAGTGATGATCTGTCAACTGTTAACAAATTATTTATACTAGCCTTTCCATTACTCAGCTAAGAAAATAAGTCAATGGGCATATTACCAGAAGACATCTTTCTGGAAATTTCTACAACTTAGTAAATAAGATATTTAGAGAGACTGCTCCCACAAATAAGACTTTTAGAGACCCAGAAAAAGTAAACTCATCAGCTACAGAAAGAAGCCACTTTACTTTCCAAGTAAGTGTGGATTCCTCTAGTTCAGCAGCAATTGAGTTGGTAAAGGCATCAAAATTCCTCTCACACTCTGTACATCTCATGAGACTTCTCCAGCCTCAGGGCTGCAGAAACTAACTCTGTGCTTGAGGGTGGAGGTGAACATTAAAAACAAGAGATGAACAATAAGAGAATTGGAAAGCTTACCTAAGCTGCTCTTAACACTATTCTGCAATCCTGAAACACTATTGCTAGCTTATTTATATGGGCTGACCTGTTTGGTTGCAGCAAGTCAAATGCCCTCTGGATGTTCATCAATATGGCCAAGCTGAACTATTAACCTGAACTATTTGTGCAATATATTGACCAAATCTCTAACGTCTAATTCAAAATACAGTGTTATAGCATTCGCAGGTTCACAAATTTCACTAAAAGTTCACTCCGTATGAACCTACATTCACAATCTGAATGCTCATAAAAAGGCAAGGTTACTGCAGTACTAGCTTTTATGTTTTCCCATGATTGTGAACATGTCACTATCGGTGAGACAGATTTTTCCATATTTAAAATAAAAAAAAAATCAAATTTGATTTTCATACAAATTATGCTAATCTCAGCACATGACACTTAAGGAAATTATTCTAATTTTAACTGATGCACCTCTAAGAAGCATTTTTTATATCTTGATGACTTAGGTCACATATGAAGACTGCATAGTCCTTGACATTTTTATACTATATAAAATACATCAAATAAATAAACCTTGCAGCAATTTAACATTGTAGTGTAAACTATTTCAGCATTCAAATAAAAAATACAGGTATTATTTCACCTTGGATACTTACAAATTCGAGCTCTTCATCAAGTTGTCCATGTCAGTCCTCTAGAACTCTTAAATACTATACAGACATGCTTTTTTTATAATCTAATATTTACTTTTACCTGCGCTGTGTTTAATCTTTGCTTCATGTTTTTCTTTCTAGTTTTCCTATAAAACATAGCAGCACTTGATAGCTCTGTATCCTGGGGAAAAAAAAGATAAAAATTATACAAAGGAATATTTTTATTTAACCATAAAATGATGCCAGAAACCCAACAGGGACCAAACACCAAGACAAAGACAGTCCAGAGACACACTTTCAAAGATGAGCACCAGCTGTAAAATAACCATCTGTGTTCAACTGTAACTTAATTATAGGTTCACTCATTTTGTGTACACTGGAAGGTTGCCATAGGTCTTCCTCAACTGGTCTGCAATCAACTTATGGCGTTTTGCAAAAGCAACAGAGATATTCTCTTAATAACACCTGCTAACTTGATCCATTCCTGTTTCAGTAAAAGCCGTCTGGGATTTTACAATGGTGTTAAAAAGCAAAATAAAAATTATTATTAAATCTGAAATAAAAAACTGCATTAATCACTTACCCTAAAAAGCCAATGTTATTTGCTATCAGATATACCACTTCCTTTTCCATAAAACTAACCCAAGAATCACAGAGCTAAAAGACTTATTATTGGTTTTGAGTGGAAAAGAAAATCGGTATTCTCCAAAGATCTCTAAGCTACCACAACAATCTAAATTAACTGAAAAATGCAGCATTCTTCTCAATACCTCAAAGCAAAATAAAGTGCATAGACATTAATACTTGCTGAAACTAAGCTTTTCCACTAGAGATTTATTAGAATTAGAACAAAAAGCCAATTCAGCAACTTCTTATGTTGAGAAGGATCTAGTCAGAAACCCCAAATTTAATCTTAGTGTAGACAACTGTTTAACTATGACTAACTCATTAGGCCAAATTAGTCAAATAATAATGCTCAAAGTTAACTACCTAATACAAGCTTGATTTCAGAAAAAAGAAAAAATTAGAGGTTATTTAACTATTTTAGATAATTGCAAGATGAAAGATTAAAATGCCTTATGCTTTCAGTGTATCTTTATATATTACTTAAAATGCAAATAAATTGTTATCTATTGAACTAAGTCCTATGGAGGAAACTTAGCAGCAACCAGCGCAGAAGCGTTTAAAGTCTTGTAATACAAAATCTAATAATAAAGCAGCAACTTCAGGAATAAGTGGAATTGCACCCAAATTCAGCATTGGCTCATATTCAGTCTAGACCTAATCATAAAATACATATTTAAGCAAGCTCCCCTGAACGTTCAACTACTAGCTGTCCCATTAGCAAGAATTTACATAGACAAGAATAATGGCAAAAATACATTTTCTGTGAACAGTGGCTGACAAATATCAGCATTAGCATAGCATAGAAAGCTTCATAGAATGTTAACCATTAAAAAGTACCAAACCCCCCTATTTTTTTCCTGCCCTCTGCCAAAGTGAAAGAGGTATCTATAAACTCAGGGACAACGAACAAGCAAAAGACATCAGTGAACCTGGAGATGGGAACGTCACTTCTGTAATTTTTGTGTTTGTGTATTACATGATGTGTCATTAAGTTTCCTGGTAAAAGGTGGTGAGCAATTGCCTTTGAATCACTTGGGTTTTTTTGTGAATTCTTCTCTTTACTCATTATCATGTCTTTATCTCAACCCTTGAAGTTTATGCTTTTCTGATGCTGAAGGGGAGGAGGTTTTGAGCAAGGATGGAGGGGAGAAGTGAGCAACTGGGAGGGGTCTTTGTTGCTAGTCAGGGTCAGCTTACCGCAGATAAGCTGACTGTGATTGCTTTCTGAGTACAACCCAGGACTTTCCTATACACCTTTTGGAATAGGAGTATTTTGAAGAGTAATCTAGAAGAGATAATGCTGTCTTGGCAAGATATATTAAGAAATGATTAGCCTTATGAAGCAGCATCTATGATGAACCTAAGACAAACACTGCACAAAGACAAAAGGAAAAAAAGAGCCAAAGCTCTAAAGTTACAGAGAGATAAAAATAGTGTCTCTAAAGCAGATGAAGAGCAGTTAGAGGGTCAGCATTATTTTTATCTCTTTTGTGGGTTTTCTGTGGCTCTGTCTAAAGACCAAAGGAAATGTTTTGAGTAACACAACTGACAACTGGATTGTGGCCCGAGAATGTGATTTTCATTGAAATTTCTCTGAATAAGGAGGTCCACTTGCAAAGCCATTGTAGTATCAAAGCTTCTATCCTGTTCAGTGACTGCCTACACATTTCCACCACAGATATGGAAAAATTCTTAGATCTGGGACACAGAGTTTCAAAGCAGGGTAGGGGGGGAAACCCAAACCCCAAACAAAAACCAAACAAAGCCCCCAGAAATTTTACATATTTGAGACACTCATATTCTGCAAATAATGAGAAGGGGAGGGACTCACTAATTAGATCAAGGTGGTCAACAGCATCTAGATTCAAGGGCTGCTCTGTCTCCTAACCAGTTCTTGCTAGAGGCTTGTAGGAGAGTGAAAACTAAGAGCTGAAGTCCTAGAAACGGTAGCTGTTTGTGCGGTCAGGGTCAAAGAATAAAGCAAGCTTAAGGCACAGAAGGAAAAAAACTCAGCAAACACTGTCTGGGCTCACACAGGAAAGAGTAACATAGTAGGAAAAGGAAGGATTTGACTCTTGGCCATCTGAAATGGCCGGTCTTTGCACAGGCTTTAATTTAAAAGGTCAGTTTGAGCCAGCTTATACTTTACGTTTTTAAGAAGTTGTTAGACTGCAGTTCAGAATATTCTAAGCTGAAGTCTCATATACTAATCAAAAAAACATAGGACATGAAAAGAATCTCCTGGATCATCAAGTTATCACAGGCAACTGCTTTTATCTCTCCAATAAAGAGCCATTCCATTTTTGCTGCATGTGTTAATACCATGTATAGCAAGCCTAGCAAGGAGAATTACAGGATGGGAAAATGATGAACATCCAGAACTCCTGAGGGAAGTGTTAGATTAGACATTTTACATGTTGGGCCACAAGTATATCTGACAGACTTGCTGCCTGCTGATGACACCTCCGGCATTTACTTCTTTCTGCAAGGCTATAGGCTTTCAGGGGACCATTAGACTAAACAGAAAATCTTATCCTGAAAGATACAGAGGGCTTGTCTGAAGTATTTTTCACATTTAACCACACTACCCCATCTTCCCCAAATCCCCTTCCAACTGTCTGACACCATAATTCATGGGGGTTTCTTTGTTTTCCCCTCTTTGTCCTTATAATAGCTATTGGTCAAATGTGGACCATAGAAAAGAATATAAATATAACTGAATTTTCCAGCAATTACACAAGATTGATATTCACACTTACAAGTTCCATTTATTTCATCCACTACTGAGTTAATCTTGCTCCTTGACTGAAAGATACATGGGGCAAGACCTGCCTTTCACATTTACATATTTAGCAAATACTAATAAAAATATTTTTAAAACACTCTTATCTCTTGTCCTGGTAAAAAAGCCTTTAGTGTTAAACAAAAGAAAGGAACTAGCAAGAGAAAAAGAAATTATGGTACTATATAGAGAAGTAGTAAGCACACCACCAAAAACCTGCTACACAATCTGAAGTCATGAAAGACGTGTGGGTACAATACACATGATCAAAACTGGGGAGGCATCTACCAAAGATTTGGAAGTTGAGGACAACATGAAGGCATTAGTGAGACCTAGCACTCTTTACAAGTGAATCCAGGGCAACAAGGTTCTACCATGGTGCACACACACATACTAGTAAAAAGAAAACCCCTCCCTTTCACGAGTTTTTTCTCCATAAACATATACACACAAAAATAACCAGTTACAAAAGGTACGCTAACACCACTTGCATTTGTGGGAATGTAGCATTAAAGAAACTGAGTGAAATGAAAGTTCAGAGGTGGTCAGAATAAAGAGCAGAGAAAACTTGAGGAGAATGAGATCCCAGGACTTTTCTAACGAATGTCTTACTGTACCACCTGAACTGTTTGTCCATGGTTTAGAAAAATAAAGTGTATTATTACCAATTCATTTCCCTTATTTTAGGTCACCTTTCTCTATTTATAAGACAGGAAGTGTCTCATTTAATGCTTGGTAAAGACAAGTAGATGTACAGAAAGAAACCACACACCCTGCTTCACAATTTCGAAGTGGAAACAAGCTCAAAATTGTGTTATCAGTAATAGACCATACTGAAATTCGGGGTGACAATTAAATTTGTCTGCATGACGTTCTGCAAATCCTCCCCCAAAAGGAAAGTAGTATGCCACACAAAGTCTGAATTCGTCTGCAAAACCAGAGTCAGTATCCAGTACTGAAAACTTTTGTAGGTCTGTGAGGGCCAGTACATGATGTCAAAAGTTAATAACACTCAGAAAATCTATACTTTTTTGATAACACTGATATCTGTGAATATCTTGGGAAATTCAGTGGTTGCCCCAGAAACACTACTAGGAAATTCATTACACTTTTTCTTGAAAGATGTACAGAGATGTGAAATACGAATGAATGTTTTAAGGAATGTATTTTTCAGATATATGTGATTAATGGTGATATAGAAAGCAGTACTTTGTCAGAAAAAAGGAAAAATAACTAATGAGCTTGCATGGATGTTAAGCTTATCAGCTAAGAAAGGCACCACAGTGTTAAGACAATTTATGTGATAAAACTGTAAAATTACAATTTATGTGATTATGATTTATGAAATAAAACTGAAAATTACAGAATAGATTGTTAAAATGCATATGTGAGTTTCCTGAGTACTTAAGAACCATACAAAAATTATTGTGTATGGATTTGGAATAACTGTGAGGTACGCATGAAAGAAATTTACTGCTGCTTTGGAAGACATTAAAAATCCCTCAAATAAAGATTTAGGTTACCTGGCAGTAGTTTACATAAATTTCTTAAAAATTAAAGAAAAAAGTATAACCTCAGACCTTTGACTTTATGTTTGACTGGCACATTCGTAAGAGTCTTTAATTAAGATCTACACTTTCAACATGATAAAAAAAAAAAAATCTGCTGATTGAAAAACTATAACAAATCTACTGTTTTTTGATAAGATTAATTCCTCCTCTAAATTTCAATCTTCTACAGTAATCTGTCTATTTAAAATTATTTATAACCTTAGCCATTAGAGCTTTAATTTAATTCAAAACTCAGTCCATTCAAACAGCCACCATCCCAGATATAACAAGTCAAAACATGTATTGAAGACAATATAACACCATGTAAGTGCAGCTGATTGGCCCTGTAGGGGAACTTATGACTCAAAATAAAAGAATCCTCCATGTTCTCAATAGGTCTAAGCTATACTTCCAGAGGTAACATAACTAGGTACTTCTTTTATTCCGGGTCTTTTCAGAATTGCCAACTGAACATTAAATATTCATTGTTTACGTTATGTTGATATTCATTGTGTTGATGCTTTTGCAATGTTTTACTGCTGCAGAATTCTCCTCAGATTGTTTACTGATGCGCAGAGATTTCTCATCTGCTGTTTTCCCTCTAGGCAAAATTGTACTGTAAATTAAAGTTGTCTACAGAAAAGCAATATTACTCATTATATACCTGTGGAAGTTCAACCTTGCATGCAGCCATCAGGTATTCATATTTTACAATGTTCTTCCCCACAGTATACAAAACTAATCCCTGTTTTTATGTTAGTTTATGATTAAATAAGTGTGGATTAAATTGCTTCTGAAACCACTTGCTGTTTGTCAGAACATAGATGCATGTTCTTATGCTTCAAGCAGAACACTTGTCTCAGATTTCAGTAATTATTTGTGGTCTGCTTACCCACTGACACCCAGCAGATACTTCAAAAACATATGCTACAGTAACTCATTGCATCAAATCACTAAATGAAACTGCATATAGTTGTTAGATGTTCTGTCCTAACAGTTCCTAATTTACTCTTAATCATGAATTAGAAGAGATATGTAAGAAGGAGAAGATATCATATCTAGATTCTTCACCATCTAAAGAATGGAAGACTTTAAACAGACCACAGCTCAGCTGCCACAAGAATGAAAGGATACTCCACGCACATAGATCTTTACTTTGACTGTCATTGCCTTTTGTATCAGTTCAGTCTTAATTATAAATCCATTAATTTATCTTTTGTTACTTTTCCTTCCAACTCACCATTCTACCATCCTTTGTCACACAATACTTTTGTTTTTATTGTCTTAGTCGCTGCTATTCAATTTCTGTTATATCAACCTGGGGCTCTTACACACTTTTTCCCAGTGATAAAGTCAAGAGTATTTACTAAGTAAAATTTACCTGTTTATAACACAGGCAGTGAAGAACCCCTTCTTTCAACCCAGTATGTGCCATCTGACAGTGAGTTTATTTTTACTTAACACAAAAATGCAGCTCCCAGTTCTGAGCAAAAGTATTACCCATTTCTTTGTAGTGTAAATGGCAACGTTACCAAGCCAACCCATCGCCCACAACTTCTGACTGCCAATGAAGATCTGTTCTCAGACATACCTAAAGCAATACTCTCCCCAAGACCCCAGATCGTATCACTCCACTTCTCTAGCCTTATTTCTGTATTTTATAGCTTTGCAAATCCCTAGTTCCTTTAAGATCAGACATTCATGAAGCAAACATCTGCAAGGGACAAGCTACACATTATTTTAGGCAAAATAACAGTACCAACTACCAGTCAAAATCAGGCCTATAGTATCTCTTGACAATATTTCAATTCAAACTTCTAATTCTGAAGTAGATTTGAGGCAGTGGAGGACAGTGGCCAAACCCAAATTCATATCTAAACCTAGACGTCATTGCAAAAATCCTGCACTTCACTCACTAAGTTGACACATACTACTGAATTCTGTGTGAAGCAAAAATACATTAATCAAATGCAATTCTCCATTTTGATAAAAAATATTCCAACAAAGCTCTTTTGGAAATGAGACTAGAAATTAAGTATTCCACGAGTTCTGTTTTTGTTCATTCTTTCTGTGCTAAAATACTGTAGTACACTACAGGGCAAGTTTTACTGTGCCATTGACATTTTCCTGAGCTTGTCCTAGATTTCTGGCATATACAAGCTAAGCTAACTTTCTTAGTGTCACTTCCATGTAAATCTAACACAAAATATCTCTGATCTCTCTCAGTTGTCTCTATTTCTACTTTTGCCGCTCACATATCCATAGTAATCTCTCAAAAACTCAGTAAGAAATGCCATTTGTGTGGCATATGTGCAATTCCAGGCACACACAGAGGGGTTCCTCCTGAACTAATAGCAAGAGTGGGGAACACACCATGCAAGGTAAGTGTGGATAGGATGCAAAAAAGTAAACAGGCACACTGATTAAGAGTCTTGCATGCCACGAAAAAAACAAGCAGGTGGATGCAACCTCGTATATGGACAACCTGCTTTCCTCCTTTCTTTAACTTCAACAGCTGTGAATAAGCAGCTCCAGATTTGCTTGATAGCAATTCCATACTCATAAGCAGCTGTATGCATGGTAGAACTAGTCTAGCTGCTAAACTACGTAGAAAACAGATGTTTTATTGTAAGGAAGTCTGACTTCATGATCTAGTTAAGTTTTTTGGAATATCTGAAGATTTAACATGTTATCACCTTAGCATTCTTCTCTGAATAATCACAATTTTATAAAAGGGGGAACTGCAGTAATATGATCTGCAAATCAGGAAAAAATATGTGCAACTCTGATGGTTTTACTATATTCTTAGTACCAATCCTTTTTCCCAGCTGAACATTTAAACTCTGAGCTATGGATCCACAGGTCTGAAACCTGCAGCTGCTCCAAGGTACATTGGTTGAAGGATCCAGAAGCTCACAAAATTGAGCATGCACACTTTAGGAAATGCCACAACAGTGTCTGCTCTTGCAATATGTCCTTATCTCTGACAACGCACATATTCCAAGACAGTCTCTAAATTATAAAATTCGTACCTCATTTTCTGCAGTCATAGTGTGTATCTCACATAGTGACTTAGGTAATGTCTTACAGGAGGCTAATTTTGTACAGAAGCTATTACAAGCCTCTTTTTATTACAGAATGTGGTGGAAGATCATTTAAAGGTCTGCTACTATGGGCTTAAGGGAAGAAGCATAAAATCAGAGTTCAAGTGACTGTAGGGAGACAATAACACATATATAGGAATGGGAGCAATACCAGGAGTAGGAAATCCAGAGGGCATCAAAGGAGGAGCCAGGAGAACACCAAGTACTCCACTGAGGTGTCTAAAAATCTGTTTTCCTCCCTACTCATTAGATTCCTGCACCAACAGGATTTTTTTTCCTGTTGAGAAGGAAAAATTCTGAATGGGGTAAAGATAAGTTGCAGGTGGAAAACGCATTCACAACTTCACAAACTACAGCAGAAATGAGAAAGTGAAATTATAGTCGCAGGCTGGCAGCACTTCAGTAGGACAGTGAAAAACACATTTGCATGATTTCACAAAGCAGTGATGATACACCATTTTTCTCTAACTAATTACTAATTACAGACTCTTTATTCGCTGGGTGCCCAGCAACCCTACCTGAGCTACATGTACAGTCATTCTAGATGAAGTGTTTAGTTTCATAATGTAATTTTTAATTTTTCTGTTCAATTAAAGGGCTAGAGGTCTTTTTGCCTGTAATAAAATATTGCTCATAGATAATTACTCCCCCTCCCTTCCCTCTCAACTGCTGAAAAGGAAACTTTTTGTAAATGTATTAAAAGCACAGTTACTTGTAATTCTCTGGTTTTGCCTTTAAGAAAGAACTGTGTTTTCTTCTGTTTACTCTATTCCTTTAATTTCCTTACAGCTAGGATTGATTAAACACAAAATAACTAAACCTTCCCTTGAAAGGCAATTTGCAATGACTATGTTACCATGCATTTCACATTACATTTTTTAAATAACTGTTTCCTCAAGGGTAGTACCTAACCTCTAATACCACTAAACATTTAAAGGTTTGCATTTAAGAATCCAATTTGATATACAAAAAAGAACTCTGTTTATTACAAACCCACTTTTCACATTAACTGTTTAAACTCTCCTCTAATGTATACTCCTGCCTCTCAGATCCTGAAGTTATTTTTTTTACATCAGTGGCTCTGATGAAATATCATATTCAATAAGACTTCTCAAAGTCTTTTTACTATTTCAGCAGAACTATTTCAGGCACTTCATTGACTACAGATGAAATTTTCATTTCTGTTAACTATTCACATTGCTTCCATAAATATAATCTGTCATTTATTACGTTACTCTTGCTTTCAAAGTCATCCTTAGTTAAATCAGTTTGATTTGTGTTTTACCTGAATGTTCAAACATAAAATTTCTAAACTGTAAAACAAATGCAAAAAGCAGACAAAATAAAAATAAAATATATAAACCACTGTAACTACACAGATGACTAAGTAATTTAATTCAAAATGTTAAAAAAAATACATAACTTTGATTATATACAATATCACAATACATACATTGGGAATGTATTATTTGTTTTGCACTTTCAAGACTTTTGGTGGATTTTAATTACTAGAGCAATTAAGAAGAATGTAGAAAATACTTATAATGAGCTGAAGTCATACGCTTTATTGTCATCCTAGAGTTTTAAGGCACCTGCCATGTGTTCCCTTTAATAATTGCTACTTTTACCTTCTGAATACAGTAAGGGAATTCATTAACTTGTAGCAGCTTCTGAGTATATGCATTTGTGACTGGAATGTCAAAATGTTATTTCGGGCTTAGGCAGTCTGAGTTAATATGATATCATACTACGGACAAGGGCTACATTGTCTTACTTCTGTGAAAAAGTAGACACCAGATGAAAAATAATCCTTTTAAAAATGTATATGAAAAATTAGGGAATTATTCTGAGTTCAAAAGTCATGGGGATAGGCAGATCAAATCTGTCTGACTGGGTTGAATTCCACCAGTAACATGTTTCTGAGTTGTGTTTTCTTTATTAATATTAGATTTATATCTGTCCTGGTTTCAGCTGGGATAAATTTAGTTTTCTTCCTAGTAGCTGGTGCAGTGCTACATTTTGGCTTTAGCAGGAGAATAATGCTGTTAACACAATGCTGTATTAGTCGTTGCTAAATAGAGCTTACCCTGGTCAAGGACTTCTCAATCTCTCATGCTCTGCCACTGAGGAGGGGCACAAGAAGCCAGGATTGAGAAGAGACAGGACACCTGACCAGGATTGAGAAGAGACAGGACACCTGACCCAAACTCGTCAGAGACATATTCCATGCCACAGCACGTCATGTCCAGTATATAAACTTGGGGAAGTTGCCTGGAAGGGACCGATCGATGCTTGGGTTGGTGTCAATGGATAGTGATCTATCGTACCGTGCATGACTTGGGTTTATTGTTTTGGGTTTTCTTTTTCATCTTTTAGTTTTATATTCCCTCCCCTTGCTATTTCCATTATTAGTGGTAGTAGGAATAGTAGGAGTAGCATATTGTACTTTAATTACTAAACTGTTAATAACCAGTGGGTTTTACTTGCTCCCTGATTTTTTACGTGATTCTCCTCCCCATTTCCACCTAGGGAGGGTGGAGAAAGTAGGAAAAAGGAAGAAAGCAGGAAAAAGTGAGCAAGTGGTTGCGTGGTACTGAGTTATGGCTGGGTTTAATCAACTACAATATCCATTTCTGTTGTGCATCAAGTCCCATGGTATTCACTCATTCAACAATAGGGAGTTTACTGTTCTTGACATAATGCAACAAGCTACATATGAATGCATGAAATTTTACACTTCTATTTGTGAGCAGAATTTCTATCATATTTATACCTGACATTTAAAACCTCTCAAACTGACAAATTTCTACAGCTTGTGAAACAGACCTTTTAAAAAAGACCTCTGCAAGTTATATGCTAAAATGCTTCAATAAAAAAAAAAAAAAAAAAAAAAAAAAAGCAAATATATGGAATTCTGGTTTGCTGTCCTGTCATACAAAACTAAAGTCATAGAGAGATTGGCTCTAAATTAATTGCTAATATAGCAATTTCCTTCTAGTTCATTTGCTGCCTATGAAATGTGGCAAACAAACAAAGCTTTAATTCATCATATCTCAATATTTTGAAAATAGCATTAGTTGTTCATTCATTTTAAAGCCATAATGCAATATTTCAGCAAAACTACAAGCATTTTCTTGTTATGTAATCTGGGATGTACTGAAGTAAACAAATGGCTTGTTATTTACTTCAGTGGAGATGGAATCTCACGGCAGCATTTAAAGAAAAAAAGGCATCAACCATTGCATACTAAGAAAGGAGACATCCCATTTATGATTATTTTCTGATCATAACCCTCATACTAGTGTCTGTTAAAGAAATTGGCTTTAAATTATTTTAAACCCTGCTTTTTGTCTGGAGCTTCACTGAATAGAAACCATTTAGCATATCTTAGTATTACTGGAAAAACAGCAGGCTCAGTTGCCCTTGTTAAGTACAAAATGGGTTAACAACAGATCACCTATGGATCTATATATCTGATCTACATTTTTATGTACACCTATTTATGTCTGTTTCTCTCTATGCATGCATATCTGAAGACAAAAGGGTTTCTATTTTTTGTAGAACATTCAAAGTTTTCATCAGAGAAAACTGCTAGAGTCCACCCCTTCTGAAAATATATGAATATTAAATAGCACATTTCCTTCAGCAAAGCACAAGTGTCTCCTACCCCAAACAAGCCAAAACTTGATAGAAATGACAACTCCAGCATCTTCATATTGTGATGTATTTTAAAATAGTACTTTAGCTTGATGCTATAAGAGACAGTCCAATTCCCAAGGTCTTGACACCTGCACTCTTAGCACAATTTTGTCCAATGTTTTTATTGACTCAATTTAATGGAATCTTTTTTATGGTGACCTTAAGAATTTAATAACTCCTCAATGCAAGGACAATACCACCTTCAGGCTCCTCTGGGATTAAAGTGTGATAGTTCAATATGTATGCAGGAACACATAAAAGAAAAGCAGCAAAAAAATAAAATAAAATAAAAAAAATCAGGAACTACACAAATCAGTCATTCATTGCTGAGATTGGGTATTATGCATGGCGATGATGTCTGCTCCAAGACATGTGATATAAAACTCTGCATCTGATATATGCAGCAACCTACTTATAGCTGCTTAACAGTACTAATGTAGCTTTGATCATGTCAGATATCCTAGCAATTTTCAGTTCTAGAGTATCTTCCTTTCTGACAGACATTCTGCATATCTTACAGATACGATCAATATGTTGTTAGTCAACAACCTGACAAGAGACCCATAAATTAATCCCTTTCTGCCAACCCAGCAATTTGTACTAAAGTGAAACCTCACCCTTGCAGTATGGGTGAGACTTATCTTAATCCAATTAGGGCAAAATTAATGTTTTTTTTTTTCCTATGGCACTCTCCATCTATGTTAATTCAAATCTCTGAAGACAGCTGCTCTGAGGAAATAATTTTATGCTTGACCTTTCATGGGCAAGATTAAAATCAGTATAGATACATATATATGCAAGGAAAGTCAATGAGCTCTCTCTCTCTCACACGTCATCCTTTAACTTCCACTAGCAGCGGAAAAATAATGCCAGAGAACACCACTGATTTCAAAGTGACAGGGATGCATTTATTTTAGTTGCATAAAGGACTCTGTCACTTTAACTTTACACTTCGTACAGCATGTTCCTTCATTTTGCTGAGGGGTAAATTAATATGGAGTGACAGCCCTGTCTGTAGTATTGTACAATTTGACAAGCAGAGGATGTTAACATCTTACAATATGCAAAAAAAATAATTTCTTCTCTTTGTGATAGTTATCAGATATAACAACAACAACCATTAAGGAAACAAGATTGGATTGGTACCCTTTTCCATACAGTATCATCCTGCAGCTCTGTGAAATGGAGAGACTTAGTTTTGCACAGTTCTGGACTGCTGCACATTCTGGGAAAGTGCTGTTTGCATATGCATTGTGATGAGGTGCAGGTAGGTAACCACACTGCCCGACCTTTTCTGGTCCTATCTAGATCATGTGAGGTATTCACATAAAATGCTAACATAAGATAACATTACCTAACAACTAAAGAAACACAAACCAAAACCATTAGGCTTTTAAAATGCAATGTGCACCAGACTCCTTTCTAGTCTGGATTGTTTACATATAACATTATCCCACCAACAGAAAAAAGACCTGATCTCTGAGTCCCCAAGACAGAAAAGATGAGGCAAAGGCTGCTACTTCCATATCTAGCAAAAGAATGACTATTAATGTCATTCATAGGGCACTGCAAGAGAGATTGTAATAATTTGAAAGTCAGCCTAAAGGGTTTCTAAACTGCAGCTCTTAGCTTCTGCTTAGTCATAATTTTAAGAATCATGCATTACTTAAACCTTCACTAATTTTATACAGGTTAAGATTTTGGTTTGTTTCACTTTAATTTTTTTTTTTTTTTTTTTTTTTGCTAGCTGAAACAAACACTTGCATTAAATTAGGAAATTCTTATTTTCCAGCATAATTAAAAAAGATTATAGAATTTTCTCAAATCTCAAAAGGAAATGATTTAGCTCTGAAAAAGACTAATCAAAGTAATCTGTAGGCCAAAAGTCTGAGCAGTTATGGATGCATAACACATATACTTATGTCCAATCACAGTATCTCAGTACTCAATTCCAAACCTTTAAATCCCTCCACATTATCATAACATGCCTGTGCTATTAAAAAATAAGAATAGGTATTCTAGATTTGAGCAAAATATTTCTTCAGCTATGAAATATTTTTCTTCATTAAAAGTATATCAACATGCATAACTACGCCAAATGCCATCTCACAGCACCTTCTCTAAACAAAACTGTCAAATTCTGTACCCAAAAAAACCTGCCTGTAAAAGATTCACATCCCTCTGGTACTAAGTGTCCACCATGAAGGACAAGAAAAGAAAGATAAAATGAAAGAAAGTCTTTCTGAATAAATATTTTCTAGAGATAAAATTGCATTTGTCTTTTTGCTGTACTTCTTAATCCCAAAAATCCTCTTAGCAAGTTGTTCCATAGGTGTTATCAGACAAGAAGCAGCAAGCTCCAAAAGGCTTGCTCATACCCCAAAAGCAGAGCTTCAAGGAAGAAATCAGTACTGCTTGGGAATGTTCTAGACAGCTTAAAAGGAAATAGAAGCCGCATAACCAAAAGCTTTATGCATAACAATCAGGAGTACTGCTGAAAGCTTGATCTAATGGTGGCGGATCTGTCTGACTTGGCTCAGTAGATTTCTTGCTTCCCAACATATCTGATCCTATTCCTGAGTATTTCCTCTGCAACCACAGAACTAAATTAGAGTTTTCAAGAGTCTGTCACAGGATAAAATATTATCTGCATACAGATTTTAACATATAGCTCAATACTCATGGCGCTAACATTTGGATTTACATAGAAATACACCTATTTAACTAACTTATCAGGCTAGCTAGTAGAAGAGCAGTAGTCAACAGCCCACGCTTCAGGAGGACATTACACATCCAATTTGGAATCCTTATAAACAGGGGAAGATGTTTCTTCATAATGCCCTTCTTGTTAGTGGGATGCCAGTGAAATATACCATAAACACAGTGTCAATAATTGAAGATACTATGCAAATAAACACATTAAAATTAAGGAATCAAAACAAACCTAAATGCAATACAGCCAGATCCAACCATGATTTCTCTAACCTGAACGAAATCCTGAGAAAGACTGTGATCCAGCTTTGACCTTGATGCTCCTTCCATGAAATGGGGAGAGCAGGGTTGATCCTTGAATACCTGGATTTTTTGCTACATCTCACTGTTGTGAGCAAGGGTGTCAGGAAAGGCTGCTTTAACCACAGCGGGCACTCTTCTGCATATTCACTTAACAGATATCTGCTAAGTGGGGCTGTGGCCATTTCACTAAGCCCACTTCAAAGCCACCTGGAGCTGCAGGTGGAGTCTGCAACCAGTACTGCCTTTTAGTGTTTTCTCATTCTGTTATTGCATTTGTATACTTTAATGTCTGAACATATGCTGGTTTATATAAATGAACATATTTATAAGCATTTGCATATATGCAGCAGTTAACGGTAGATAAGTACCCAAAACACCCCATTTCTTTCCTGTCATCACAAAAGGTACCATCTCCCTTTTCCTTACCACTGTACTACATTTTACTACCATTTGATTCAGGTAAAGTTTGATTTTGCAACTTGTCTCTAAATGCATGATCATGCCAGACAAGTCTGAAAAGATGGATGAACTGAGAGTGGTGACTCTACTCTAGTGCAGATTTGGAAATAGGGACTAAATCTGTGCCTTCACAGCTTCTCTGATGTTTTGTTTTCTAATGCAGACTGATTACATAGCAGCAACTTGAAGATGTTCAGGTGAAACTGGAACTGGCCTGGACTGACACTAAACAAACTTAAATGATTTCCAATATAGCTGCACCTGAATCGGAGCTGAGCTAAAAAAAAAAAAAAAATAAAATTAATTTGACACCCTGTTTAAAAGCCCAATCAAACAGAAGTTGTGAATGTTCCATCACTGGCAGTGGTCAAGACCCGGTTGGACAGAGCCTTGGGTGGCATGGTTTAGTGGGAGGGGTCCCTGCCCATGGCAGGGGGGTTGGAACTAGATGATCTTAAGGTCCTTTCCAACCCTAATGATTCTATGATTCTATGATTCTATGATTTTTCACAAATACTTTCCCTATAATTAAAGTCCACTACAATCATCATAGAGATGGTTTTGTTTCATTTTACAAATTCATAGTACTGTAATACAAAGTTTAATTATAGTCTATTCTCCCCAAGACAGGGTGCACATTCAGAGTTCCATTTTTGAATGCATGGCACTTGTGTTGTTTCATATGACCCCTGTAATGCTCTGTCTCATAGACAGCTGAGATATCACTCCTTCTACAGAAGGCAATTTTCTTTCATTGTAAAGCTCACATTTTTGTGAGTAGATGAGATGCTTTGATTCAATCTGTTCAGTTATAAATTCTGTGGGGAGGGGGAAGGAAAAAGAAGAGAATTTGTATTTGTTCACACTGCATTTATTTACAGGAAGAAACTGTTAATTCACTTTAGGGCATTTTTCATTCTTCCTGAAAACTGAAAAAATCTCAGTTGCCTTTCTTTCAGTCCAACCACCACCTTCATTATGCTATTTCTTCTGCTCTGACACACAGCAGAAGGGGTAGTATTTACAGAGAATTGAGCATACAATGCAGTGTCCCTGGTAAGAGGAGAACCAACACATGCCATCAGGTAACTGTGGCACCTGAGGCCCAGAAGTAGTAGAAATTCAACTGGACCACTTCTGGAGGCCGGATACTGACAAGGTATTAAGGATCTTCATTCATCTGAACTATTTAATTCTGTCTAGCACATACAAATATCAGTGCAAGACACTAAAATAAAAAAAAAAAAAAAAAAACAAAACCAAAACCAAACTTTGGTTCTCCTCAAGCTGCAGCTTCTGAGGGAGGTAAATTGAGTAGGAGAACGAGTTTTCTATCTTTATGTCTTTTTTTAAGATGGCACAAACCCTGAAATTAATGAAAAAAAAAATAGTTAATGTATAATTTTTTGCACAAGGCTTTTTGCTTTTGTTTGTTTGTTTGTTTTGTTGGTTCTTTTGTTGTATTTTTTTCTTTTCTTTTTTTTTTTTTTTTTTTTTTTCAGTGATGTTTATTTTACCCTGTTTTTTTGTTTGTTTGTTTGGTTGGTTTTTTTTTGAAGAAAGACCTTGATTGCAATTCTTTAGAATTTTCATATGACAGAGGTACTCGGTCTCTCAGCACCAAAATGATGTGGTGCCTGTTTTACAGCAGGAAACTCACTGAAATGTTTGTTCCACTATCAAAAAGCAGGATTTTTTTTCTGCAGAAGATGCTTTCTTCCCTCTATCATTTAGTGCTCCTCTTCCAAAGTTGAGAGTGTTTTTTGAATTGGAAGAGAAACTCTGAGAAATACTACCATGCACTGAACAGAACTGAGAATCTCAAGTACTTTCATGTCAAGAGCAAGTTTCAATAACATTTAAATTAAAATGTCCTACAAATGAATTGTAGCAATCTTAGGGAATTAAATACACTGGTGGCAAATAGTAATCATGAAATGAATTTCAGATACCAGTTATTTCTGAACTAATAAATGGAATGACAAGGGAGGCCTCTAGTAATACAGCATGAAATGTGTTGTAGCAAGCAGTTTCATAGTTGTATATTTTTAAAAGCGCTGTTTGCAATGGTAGAATTGTTGCATTTTTTTGAAAGATTTCATCCATCTTGCGTGGTCTCACTAGATGCTTTTCCTGTCTTGTATTTGAAAAAATAACGTATTTCATATCTTAGAAAAGGACAGGCCATTGTTACTCATTTACTCTTGAGAGCTATAAGATACATCACTTTAGAGGGAAAAGAAAAAAAAATGCAGAACGAGGTCTACATCTCCTTGGAGATGGCCAAGGCACAATAGACCGTGTCTCAGAAAGGGCAGCTAACACATTACTGCAGGTTTCAAAACTCACAAAGACTTTTTTTCTTTTTAATTGTGTCAAACCTTGCCTTAGTTTTCTCATCAAGAACAAAAAAGGCAAACTCCCAACATATTTTCCCTAATCGCATCTTGAACTTTTACTGAAATTTCAGATTTTGTTGTGTGCCCAGTTAAAAAACCTACAAAGAAACCTTTAACCTTTTCTTTCATTTCAGTTCACAGCTTCTATAACGAGGTTACTGGGAGAAGCATTCTAATATTTAAGCCTCTGCCTCTGACATACAATAATGAAGTATTTTGTTTGTATGCTACTTGAACCCAAGTTGGTGCACCGAAGAAATCACAGTTCAGCCAGCTCATTTCTCCCTCCTTGTTTTTAGCTCAGTTTGATTAAATGCTCATAAAACTTCTGACTCCTTTTTATATTTCTTGTCACCTTTTCTTTAAAAAAACTGATACTGCCCATCAGACTGAGTCTTACCTAATCCTGAAAGGCTGACTATTGTGAGTAAATTATTCCAAGACTAATTTAATCACAGAGTATATTACTAATCAAAACTCTTGCACCAATGAACCTATAGTTGCAGTAGGCTTTAGAGTCTGCATGGTGAAAACATGCAGTTTATTGGCTAATAACAATTATATTTTAGCATAACACAGTATTTAATATATTTCAGTTACCTAGCCAGGATATAAACAAAAACATACTTGTTGCAAAGCCAACCAGAGCTCACTGATCCTACTAAAAACAAAGCCAAGCTGCTCTCAGATAAAATGAGCTCGTTCACATTGTACAAAGAAGGAAAAATCCCCAAACCTGGATACTGCTTTCTTTTGTTCCCAGTCAGTCCTAATATAATCTTTACAAAGATGATTTTTTTTTTAATCACAGTATATGGCATTTCAACCCCCCAAAATATTATTTGATTTTAAACACAGTGACACCTCCTCAAGCAAAAGTAAACGTACTTCCAACCAGAAGTTTAAAGGGAAAAATATTACTTTATGTAAGCAATAATCATTAATGAATTTCTTCTCAATAGGAGCATTCCAAGGAGCTTAAGCTACTAGCTAAAGAATAGTAAACTGGTGCATGGCATCTGCTCTTTCTCATGAGTTGCAAAAAAGGAATAAAAAACCACTGGAAACTTTGAAGGGAAAAAACAAAATCAAGTAGTTTAGTAACTAGTAATTAAACCAGTTTTCAGTCTTCTTAGAAACCTTAACGCTTTTCCATAGTGTACTCTGAAATGATGTTACTCTATTGTTGATAACAGAAATTCTTACAGTAACAAAGAAAAATAAAAAAGCAACAGCAATCTTTTCAACATGCGACTTACAACTGAGAACATACTCTGCACATTTTATAATGCATCTGCCATGTGTTAGAGCCTTGGAAAGGTGATGAGGTCTTGCTTTTCTCAACTTTCAAGTCTTTCTCTGGCAAATTTCAACAAAGGCTCTGGATGTAGACATGTCACTGGAAGAGAGCTCTCTCATTCATTCTGCCTTCAAAGATATTTGCCCTTTAAAAAGACAACCTGAAATGCAATCAGTACTTTAGAAATTGCTAGGCTCCATGCTAGACCATTCTGTAATGAAAAACAGTTTGGTAGCTGGGACCCTGAGGCAGAACTTATGTCACTGGACTAGTCAGATAAGAAGGCCAGAAACAGAGCCCTACAAGGGCTTAGGTCTCTCATAGCTAAGTCTGAACCCATGAACCATTTTCTTGTGTCTTGGGATCTAGTTTTGACATCAAGGTAACATTTGATAAACACTTTAGCTTAAATTAGGTTAAAATTTTTGCTTATCTTGATGAATTCTTTGTGTGAGCATTGCCTCAGCTCAAACAACTATTGTTTTACACTGATGGATCATACCTTGTTCATTTGAATACACGTCAGACTTTGAGAATACAGCACTAAGATACAGAAATATAACTAATGTCAAGTTTGAATAAAGATTTTTCTTTTTCTAGAAACTGAATAGCTCTTATTGCAATTGTTAGAATTATTCAAATTGAAATTCAAGAGACAAGCTAACAACAAATAGTGCAAAGTTAAACCATAACAAAACACCTTATAAAAACTGTAGTGAAAGAAGATTGAGATTGATCCAAAATGGGGGACAGAAAGAAAGAAAGAAAGAAGACTCACTGCTCTTCACTATCTATATTGATAGTGTAAACTCAAGAAGGGTAGGAAACAGTCAAAATCAAGAAATTTTTCTCTTTTCCACTCACCTCTTTCCTCTCCAGTTCATACTTCATCCTCTTCTGAGGTTTACAAAATTTCAATTTCTGGGTACTTCTAATGAATTTAACATGACATCATCACGTGAGAACTGCAACATTCTCTGCTGCAGTGTGTGTAATTCCCAGGAGAGATTCTCAAGGATAGGTCAAAATCACAAGATTTCATCAAGTTCTCTCGGCAGAAATGTCAGCATATAATTACTGACAACAAAATTTATAGCACTTTTAATATCTCAAGGGTAATTTCTTGTTCTATTAACCCAGAGAATATTATTTACAAGAAGAAGGCTGATGTGATAGGATACAGTTAACGAATCACAATATGACTGATATGAAATCTACAGAAAAATGTTATCAGCGTTCTTGACATGCCAGGGAAAACTCCAGAGCTTACACATGATATGCAACACCTTCAAAAAAATTTGTGCAAGGTTTACATTATTGTATATAATTGGAAGCTAATTAATATTGAATAAAATGTAAACTAATTTTCATTTTCTTGGCAAAACAGACTTATTTACTATATTCCTTTCTAGGAAGTGTATCACTTCTTGAATTTCAAAATGATAAAAATCTACTGTCTCACAGTTCAGAGCATTCAGCAACCAACTCCGAACAGCACAAGTTCTGTTAGGAAAGACATTAGGGAATTGTATCATAAAATGGTTTTGGTTTGGAAGGGACCTTCGAGATCATCTAGCTACAGCACCTCTGCCAAACATAGAGACACCTTCCACTACACCAGGTTGCACAAAGCCCCATCCAACCTGGACTTCAACACTTCCAGGGGTGGGGCAGCCACAAATTCTCAGGGCAACTTGTTCCATTGTCTCACCACACAGTGAAGAACTTCTTGTTAATATCTAATGTAAACCTCCCCTCTTTCAGATTAAAGCCATTCCCCCTATTCTTATCCCTATATACCCTTCTAAAAAGCTCCTCTCCAGATTTCTTGTAAATCCTCTTTATGGACTGGAAGGCTGCTATCAGGTGTCCCAGGAACCTTTTCTCCTTCAGGCTGAACATCCCCAGCTCTCTCAGCCTGTACTCCTATATAGGAAATGCAACATGAGGCTGCTCCAGTCTGTCTATAGAGGGCCACATACACTTGGAATTCCTGGCCAGGCAGATCCCAATATGAGATCACCTCTCCCTGACCTCCCTTTAATCCTAACACATAAGCTCTTGGTTGGCTCCTCAGCCATCCCCAGGCTGAGTGCCATACAGTCCAGTTACCCACTGCCATAGAGGGCAACACCTCCTCCTCCCTTACACGTCCTTCTTGCAGAGCTTGTATCCTTCCATTTCAATACTCCAGTCACAGGTGCCATCCCACCATGTCTCCATGATGCCAATGAGATCAGAATGCTGCAGGCATGCACGTGTCTCTAACTTCTCTTACTTATTCCCCATGATACATGTGTTTGTCTAGATGCATTTAAGTTCAGGAGCTGATGAAGGTGACTCCCTGATTGGAGTGGCTGGAATTCCTTTTTTGCTGCTATTCAGGTGGTTTCCTGCTGACCTGAGATCCCTCTCCATGCTCTGGGCGTCTATTACTGGCACTGCCATGAAACTGGTAGGAGTGGAGGTTCACCTTTTCCAGCAATTTTAATCCTCTTCATCAGCTTGGCGAGCCTATGTCTGAAAACGCTCTTCCCCCTTCTCTGTCAAATGGATGCCATAAGAAATATTTTATGATAGCAATCAAATAATATCTAAGTTTTTATCGCTTCTTTGTACATGGAATTCATGGTAATACATGTCTTGCAGAAAAACAAATGAGCATTATTATATGCATAATATAGGCTTATCATAAAGCTTTTTCACAGTGTCTTATAGCCTCATTAATATACACAAAAACAAGTGTTCCTTTGACCACAATACTTATCATCTAAGTGAGACCTTTTCAATGACAGCTTAAACATGACAACCCAATTTCTCACATGCTTCTACAAAGAATTCAGCAGATGAACAGAACAGAAAGGAAACATTCAAAATTTTGAAGCCAGATTCTATGCTTCAATTGAGTGGAAAAGTTTGGAAATTGGAAGGCAAATCTGAAAGCCCACTCAAAGCAGCTTCGAAGTGTGATCAAGTTGCTGAAGGCCCTGCTCATGCAAGTGTTTTAAATCTCCAGAGTTGGAGATATCACATTCTCTCTAGGCAACCTGTTCCAGTGCACACACTAATTGGTGTCTTGCCTCATACTTTAGAGAAGCATTCTAATTCTTTTTCTTTATGTATAACTATGTACAATTTTCTAGCACTACCGAAAAAAGAAAATAAAAAACCACTGATAAACACAATCATGACACCATAAAAAAATGTGAAAAAACTAAGTATAACATAAACATCAGAAAATGTGAGCTCATTAACTTCATTTCATTGTCTTATGCTGATCTTTACCATGCCACTTATTTGGTGCAAATGTCAGATATTAGAGTGTATAAAATTTGGTTAACTTATTTGTTTAAAAGACACTGGAAATTAACACTGTGAATGGACACTTTGACTACCTGCAAAAGTAAAACAAAGTCTCCTACCATTATCTGATTTAAAGTTTCTGTTTTTACCAAAGCTTAGCAGACAAAACCAGATCATTTCTCCGATGGTGAACTAGTAACATCTACCAGTCTACTAATAGAGATTTTTCAAAACAATGTGGTCAGCGCACAAATTCCTTTGGTGGTTTGGTTGATTTGTTTTTTGCTTTTGTGTTGTCTGAAACTAATAACTGCTTTCCAATTTATTTTTCTTTTTTTTTTAGTTTTTATTTTTGAGGAGCTGCTTCATTTCACATTGGTTTCATTTTATTTTTGAAATACTAACTTTTTAAATGAACTACATTTCAATGTACAACCAGGTAAAGAAATACCAACCTTGATCAGAATAGCAAAGTATTTAGCCTAATAACTAGTCACAAGTACTTCTAAATAAATCATAAGAAATGCTGAAATTGCCCAGAGAGAACATGTGCTGAATGCTGCAGCTTTTAGGAATTCCAGATGATACTTAATGCCATTAAATGTAGCAAGGCACAAGCTTTCCCAGACAAGAGATATTCTCTACACTGGAGATTAACTTGCTTTTGTTTGGGTTTTTAAATATTTCTAGTACCAGTGATACTTTGTCTAGGAATGCCATGGCAGCCCTGTATACACAGAAATGTTTTGTGGTGGTGTCAGAATGAGACAACACAACAGTTTAAACCCAAAGGGATACTTCAGATGTGGCAGCCTAAGCAATTGTAGATAGAAACGTGCTGGATTTAAACAAAAACTAAACCCACAACAACTCTAGAAACCTGGTTTTGCATTCTTACAGACCCTATTGCTCTTTTTTATCTGGATTAATTTGTTATTCAGGAACTTACCTGATTTCAAAAGCCTTTACTCTTTTCAGAGTCATCTCTCACACTTAGCCTTCTAACTCTCTCACCTGCCTGTCATACTGTATACTTTTTACATGCTGGCCTTTCTTATCTTCTCACGACTTCTGTGTTGATTGGCAATGCTAATAGACTGTGAAAACCTGCCTGAACAACCTCATTCTTTTTCTCAGTCTCTTTGAGAGTTTAATATTCTTTTTAGCCTTTTATTTTTTAATTTTTTTAACACTGATTTGCAACAGCCTTTAGCACAATCCTTCATCAGCAACTTTTTCAAATTTAGCTCAGGGTCAACAAACATTGTCGTGAGCTGCTTTCAAACCAGAAAAGGCTTACCAGGCTAGAGGAATGGCTGTGTAGTTGGACTTCTGGATTTTTTTTGCCAATTTTCATGACAGGAGTATTGCAAAGTGGTTGCTGCTCCTTCTGCTTGCCTTCCTCTACATCTAAGAGGAAAAAAGAGCACGTCTTCATTTTGCAGTGATTTTAACAGGTTTGTTAAATAGTTAGGTACTTTGGTTTTCTTTAGCCAGCAAATGGAAATTCTTTCCTTTAAAGCTGGCAGATACATGAGGTATACCTTGAGTTTTCTTACTCTAAACCAGTGTCAGGTGCACACTCATCAAAGAGGAAAGTAACTGAGAACCTTTGGCTTTCTTCCCTTCTCCATACTGTATTATCTACCCCAAATAAGAAACCAAGTGGCCACACTGTAGGTCTGGAAGCTGAAACAATGTACTTCATAGCCTCTAAACTCCCCAATTACTGCTAAATTTTCAGTCAAGAACCATGACTTATTCTGTAACTCAAATATCATTTTATTTTCTTTAGTTCTTAAATAACTGTGGTTATTTATTCTTTGGTACCTGAGAGCCTTTTTTTTTTTTTTCAGTAAAATCAGAACAGCAAACTGAATATATTGCAGCTAATCCAGTGCAAAAAAAAAAAAAAAAAAAAAAAAAAGTCACAGCATTAAAGACAGCTCTGTTATTCGTTTGGCAGATGAGACAGTGGAGTGGCACTGACATATGTAGAACAGGGACCAGTCTGAGGTGGAAATGGATTGATTCATGAGTAGCAAAGAGCAGCTTAATGTAACTCACTGATAAAACTGTCACTGATCTTGCTTTCTACTTGGGATTCCAAGAAAAAATGATGTGAAAGTCATTCTGTGCCATTAATGACAACTGAGTAAAAATGAGAGCTAATAATACTCCTGCATGACACAGGCGATTAAGCAGCCAGTTACAACAGTCTCAAATAACAGAAACAAATGAAAATGACATCAATGGGTAAATCCTTGTCTTATTAAGCTGTTAAATGCTTCTCAGAATAATTAATATGAACTGGAACTGATAATTCAAAAACTTAATCAACTGCCCTGTTTTCTCCTAGTTAAAAACTATTTAGGCCAGCACTGACAAGATGGAAAACAGTAATAAGCAGAACTGTGCTGAAGGAAATGCTTTCAGTTGCAATTCAGAAAGGCTAACAATCTGCAGTACTAAACAGAAAGGACTTCTATCGCCATGAAAGGCCACTGCCATAATACTTTCCCAGCTACACGATATATTTTTCAAGGATAAAAGCAAAGATGAATAGAACTGAAAAATATATGAATTAGAAATATATCCTGTTTATCCTTTCTCTTCCCAATGCACAGAAATGGGGCATGAGTGTTTTCTGGTCTACCAAGAGTAATTTTGTGTTGTTTTTTTTTTTTTCCCAAATAACAAATAAAACAAAATTGTCCCCCATTTTGAATATGCGCATGGGCCCATGCATAGGAGGACACTGTGCTTGTTCCACTAAGAAGCAAAATATTATCAGCTCCTGCTGATCTCATTCCAGGGCTGGGAAAATCAGGTCACTTCCCCTGGCAAAAATTTCAAAATCAAGATGCTTGGAGATCAGCATCCACAGAAACAAAGGTGACAACGCAGCTGACACTACCAAAATGATGTGGATCTAAAAGCTCTTTAATACTGAGGGAAAGGGAAACTGGTCACAAATGTTTCTTAAGAAGACAGACAGTAGAAAATAATGCAAAAAAGAAAGGCAAGCCCTGAACTAAATTAAATTATATTCTCTCAATCATCTTAAACTAAAATTATGTTTAATAGTAAACGTATATAGTCTATTGGAGGCTTCTTTTTCGCATACCTCTACCTGTACTGGTTAATATTCCAAATCTTGCTGCAGACAAGATTCATAAACTAAACAAATGGGTAACTAAATGGCCAATTTACATAGCTGCAGCACTGTAAATAAGTGCCATACTTCTCAAACTCTCTTTTAAGGCCAACATTTCTAAGTAATTTTTGTTGTGAGAATAATGATTGTCCTGGGTTCAGCAGCAGCAATTTTCCTCCTTCTTAGTAGCTGGCGCAGTGCTGTGGTTTTGACGTTTGGCCTGGCAACAGAGCTGACAACACCAATGTTTTTAGTTGCTGATTAATAATGCTTACCCTGACCAAGAACTTTCTGAGTCTCACATTCTGCCAGAAGGAGGGAAAGCCGGGACAGAGCAGAGAACAGGACAACTGACCCAAACTGACCAAAGAGGTATTTCATACCACAGCACATCATGCCCACTATATAAACTGGGGGCAGTCACCCGGAAGGGTTAAATCAGTGCTCGGTCGGGCTGCGAATTGGTTGGTGGGTGGTGAGCGGTTGTATTCCCTTCCCTTGGTATTTTCCTTATCATTATTATTGGTGGCAGCAGTAGTGATTTATTTGTGTTACACCTTAGTTACTGGACTGTTCTTATCTCAACCCATGGGAGTTACATTCTTTTGATTCTCCTCCCCATCCCCCTGGGAGTGGGGGGAAGAAGGGGAGGAGTGAGGGAACAGCTGTGTGGTCCTGAGTTACCAGCTGGGCTTAAACCACGACAATAATACAAATACTTTTATTAGGAAATTCTAGATTTCATTTCATGCCAAATCAGTTCAGACAGTGTAATGCAATCTTATTCCTTTAAGTACATCAATAATTTTATGGGCCTTTAAAAACACACTTGATTGTCTACTTTCTCATTAAAAAGGAAAAAAAAAAAAAAAAAAAGAAAAAAGAGAAAAATAAATTGTTAAAATCAGAACTACAGAACTTTGTGCAAGAAGTACCAAATGAGAAAAGTAGTCTTACTTGTGACTGAAACAATCTAGGTTATTTTTTTATTTAGAGTGGTGTAAATACAGTGTAACTCTATTCACTTGAAAAAAAGCTATGCTAGAATAAAGCAAGCAAGCAGAGGACAAAGCTCGTGCATGTTCCTTAAAGTGAGGAGACAAATTCAGATCTCTTTCACTGTCCAGATTCCTCCACAACATAACCTCCCCACTTTTCCCATTTCCAAGTCCATCAAAGAAATCTGTAAGAGATCCTTTAAAGGACTCTCTTGTCCTCTTCTTCCATTGCAATGTCATCTGCTTCAGCTGGTTTAGTTCAAGCGCATCTTTATTGTTTCGCTCAAACACAGTTATCTTGCTTTTCTCCCTTGCCTTTCTTCATTTTTTTGCTTTTGTCAGTCTGGTTGTACATTCTCTTAGGTAAAGACCAGCTGTTAACACACACAGCATCTCCCCCTGTAATCAATAGTTCAGAAAGATTGTTACTAGTGTTCTCAGAGGACTGCTACAAATCATGCCACGCCATTTCAGGAAAGCTCTGCACATGAGTATTAGATTACATTCTTTTCTTTTCTGCTCTTTCTGCATCAGTTCATACACTACTGACAAAATAAAACCTTGGTCATGTATACACCATTTAATTCAAAATGATGTTCAACTGTCTTCCTATTTGATTCAAATGGGTCTTTTTTCTTAATGTGGTTCTCAAATCACTACATTCTGCGACAAAAAGTGAAATTATTTTGCCTATCTACTTTTTCTCTTCAGGGAAACATGGCATTAAAAGTCTTTCTAGTGCAGAAGTCTCTTTCGCAGTCCCCCCAAAGAGATGTAAAAATGATCTGATACTGTAGCATTTGCACTGTATCAAAAACCAGTACCAAGACTCTCAGCATTATTTAAAAGCAGGTATTATTTTAAATAACCCAACATGGAAGTGTATCACTTTACTGTGCTAAGTAATTCATGAATTGTTAATTAGTCCACTACACTTTTGCCTGAAAAGTGAATATAAAACAAGAAAAAAGTATTTTGCAAGGTGAAACTTCTTATGATCTTGCCTAGCAAACCAGAAGTTTGGAGTTGCATCCATATTTACAACAAAACCTATAAGTTTTAATGTGAATCATTAAATTAAATATATATATATATATGTAACTGTGCATCTGCGGGGGTTCTAAAGTTTATGGTCCCACAGAAATGCACTGGCCAGTTAGGGGATTCAAATAAAAAGAGGAAGAAGATACACACATTTGGATGAAGCAGCGTAGAAAACATAAAAATATCTCTGCACACTGTTGTGTTAATGGCTAACTGCATTGACCTATTCAATAAGTGTTGTCTAATGAAATATGGCACTTAACATTTTATCATAAGCTTGCATTGGTTAAAAGCATTTCAATAAATGTCTAATATTGCTGATAGTATTTTCATGTTGTATTTCACTTTGCAGATTTGCAAGATAATTGTGTGGAAAAATTCCAGGTATTTCAGGCTTTGGAAAGCAACTTTGAGAGGCAAAAGAGAGATCAGTAATAAAAAAGGCCAAGAGGGTAACTCAGTTAATAACATAAATAATGTGAGTAGCAAATAATAGTGTCATAATTAAAAAAAAAAAAAAAACAAAACATGTCATCATACTTTTAGGTGGAAAAGGCTGGAAACCAATCACATCTGGCATTAATTAAGAGCCTGTAACCTTCCATTCCAACACACCAGTCACAGAAGCCATCCCACCATGTTTCTGTGATGCCTATGATATCATATCCCTGTAAATACGCACACATCTCTAATTCCTCTTGTTTGTTTCCTATGCTATGGGCATTTGTAGAGAGGCATCTGAGCCGAGCTCCAGTTGAAGCTGGCTCACCCGCTGGAGCAGCTGGAATATCTCTCCATTGTGCCAAATGCTTACTGTAGGTGCTGGCAAGTGACTGGGTGTGTTGGGATGGAACGATGCCCCCCTCCCCCAACACATCTAGTTTACAGCATCCTTGACCAGTCTGGCAAGCCTCCTACCAAATCCACTCTTCGCTTTCTTTGTCAGACCCGCTCCACCAGCCCCCAGCAGACCTGGCCTACTAATCTGAGCTGCATGTTCAAGGTACCCAAACCCCTGACTATGGCACCACCCTTCTAACCATTTATTAACCTGGCCAATCCTCCTTGGCTTTTTACGGTCCTGCGTTGTACCCTGGAGAATTGAGGAAAAGGCAATCTGAGATACAGAGCCCATAACCACCTCACCCAGAGCTCTGTAGTTCTCCTTTATGTTCTCTGGGCTACTGCTCTCTCTATCAGTAGCACCCACATGGATCACTTGAAGTGGGAAATAGTCAGTGGGACTAACTAGGGGAGGTAGCTTCTCTGCAACATCCCTGATCTGAGCCCCTGGAAGGCAGCACACCTTCCTTGAGACCGGATCAGGCTGACAGATGGGCGCCTCTGTTCCTTTCAGAGTAGAGCCCCCTACTACTGCGGTCCGCCACTTTTTCCTGGCAGCACCAGTAGAGATCTTACCAGCGCATCAGCTGGTTGTTCCTGGGGGGAGTGTGGTTCCTCCTCAGCCCCTTGCACGACAGCAAAGCGGCTCTGGGTGGGGACAACAGATTTAGGAGGAAGCCCCTTGCTTTTAACTGTCCTCTTCCTCCTTT
>JANRGW010050064.1:0-23685 GCA_024733675.1 Psilopsiagon aymara | reverse complement strand
ACAGGGTGCCCAGAGAAGCTGTGGCTGCCCCATCCCTGCAGTGTTCAAGGCCAGGTTGGACATAGGGGCTTGGAGCACCCTGCTCTATGGAAGGTGTCCCTGCCCGTGGCAGGGGTTGGGACTGGATGAGCTTTCAGGTCTCTTCCAACCCAAACCAGTCTGTGACTATGATGTGGGGCAAAGCTGTCATGGGGTGTCGTGGGCTGGTCCCAGCCTCATGCTTCAAAGATGGGTTTGTGGTTTTGACCCAAATGTGAGTGCAGCACCTGGTGCGTTTCCTTGTCTTGGGGTCAGCATTTGGGCAGAGAAACTCCCAATGGAAGCATTTTGGTGAAGCAGTTTTTGCTTTCCAGCCACCCCAGAGCTCCCTCTGCATCTTTCAGAGCTCTGCTGTTTTCTCCAAGGATTGGAAGGGCACGTGGGAAGCCCGGTGCCTTGTGTAGGGACCTGCTCATGCCGACAGCCCTGGGCAGAAGCCAGTTTCTTTGCCATCCCAGTGCAGTTTCCCATCCCTTGCTCCACAGGGCTCAGCTCTTTCTGAAGAATGGCAGCCGGAGCAGCATTGGCAGCCCAAGGAAGTGGCAGGGGGTGCAGACAGCTGCCGGCTCCTGCCTGCTCTTGCTGTGGGTTCTTCTCTCCAGCCATGCTGGAATCAGCCGCCTCCAGAGCTGCTGACAGGGCTGTGTGGGGAGGCCTTGGGAATTACACCACTTGTTTCCTTATCGTCCCTGGACCCGCCGCCCGGAGCTTTCTGCTCTAGGAACAAGGCAAGAAGGGGGCACGCAGCCAACATGTGTCAAGAGCTACAAAGGAGGAAATTGGCCTTGTTCATTTAAAACCATGGGGTTAGTCTTTGAGTTTTGGCTCCTGCTGAGAGGTTATTTATATGTGGGCTTTTCCTTTTTTTCTATAACCACTAGATGTAGCAGGCCCAGAGCTTCAGCTGATCCCACCTCAGAAGCTTCTATACAGGAAAAATTGCCTCACTCGCTCTTTGCTCTCCTGCCTGGCGGTGCTGGGGAGGATTAGTTAAGGAGTGAGTTAGTTTTGATGCCCATCGGCGTTGCTGCATCCTGTTTAATAGATCATTGTGCTGAAGCACAGCCCAGTCTCTGCTGGAGTGGGAAGCAGGACCTGCGTCAAGGATTGAGTGATAGGAAGTGGAGAAAACATCTCCCATTCCTGAAGGTGGAAGCAGAATGGCAGCTCTAGCGAGGAGGCTGGCAGAGGGGGGATGGCTTCTTCTTGCACCAGTTCCTTGGTGCAGTTGGCCTGCAGATCTGCCCCCCCCCAGTGCGCTGGTTGGAGGTTTTGATGGGAAGGCTGGGGGTGATTGGTGCCTGGTTCCTCCTCCCGTGGAGATGGTGGCTGTTTGAGATGGGTCAGATTTTGAGGCTAACTGGCTCGGGTAGACTCTCATGTTTATTGCTTTGCTCCCAGGCTGGCGCTGGCTGCTTATTAGCCTGGTGACCCCTGTTACCCAGCACCATTTATCTGCGCAGTGAGATTCCTTTAAAGGAAGATCCATGTGTCTGCAGCGCTGTGTGACCCTGGAGGCTTCAAAACCTGGCACCTGCTCCCACGGCCCTGCCGGGAGCTGATGCAGGGGGAGTTGGCCAGGAAGAACCCGCTAATGAGCAAAGCTGCTCCTGCACCAGCAGTAGGGAGGCCTCGGGAAGGGCCATGGAGCAAAGCGCTGCCTGCTTTGCCCGTCCTCTTCTTTTGAATTCTGGCTTATAGGGTATTCACTGCCTTCTCCCTGTTTTCTCCAGGCCTGACATCTTCAGTGCCACTGCTTTCCTGATGTTTGCTGTGCAAGTACAGTGCTGTGTTGCTCTGCCACTGCTTTTGAGGATGCTTTGGGCTGGAGCTGTGAAGCCCGTCCTCCTTGTGCATCCTTGTGTGCAGGCAACCTCAGAGATGTGTTGAGTGAAAGGGCACCTGAATGTTCAGAGCTGATAGCAGGCAGCTCCCTTGCGCAGGATAAAAGGCAGCTGGTCACTGCAGTGGACTTTTTGGGGTGACTTTTTGTGATGTTCCTTCCTCGTGGTGATCAGCGCCTGGAGCTTGACGCCTCGTCGGGAGTCACCCCAGGTCTCGTAGATGTGGAGCCAGCAGCTGGAGTCAGAGCTGGGGAGGGCAGCCCAGGGTTGGAGAGGAATTGTCAGGCTCTGCAATGATTTAAAGCCACCAGCAGCCCGATGATTTGTTGTATTTGGTGACAACATCTGCCGGAGATATTCCTGTCCCTGTTACTCATTCCTGCCCACGGACTAGAGCAGAGATGGAGCTGGTGTAAATAAACGTGGCCGGGGTTTTCTGGGGTGAGCTCAGGTCGCAGCTGGCGCAGGGATCGCAGCGGTGCCGGTGCTGCCAGCACCGCACATGGAGGTTTGCTGGGACCTTGCTGTGGTGTTGAGGGGTCAGGGGCTCTGCCTGGCCTCTCGCGGGACGTGCAGTGACCTTGGCCAGCGCTGCTCAGCCCAGGAGGGCCGTGGTGCCTGTGCCTCTCCTCGTCCTGTGCTCCCAGCATTGCCCCTGCCTAGCTGAGCGGTGCCAGCTCCATCCCTGCCCACTGCAGACAGGATAGATCCCTTTGCAGGAAAACGTTGACCACGGAGCGTTTATATGGTATGGTAATGGCATGTGCTCATATCTGCTGATGTTTCCCCTGTGCTTGACACTGAAATTGGTTTAAACCTCAATGAGTTGTCTAGATTTATTTTAAGATGCTGTCTGGCCTGTGCTCTCGTGGGGTCTCTTGGAGCATGCTGTAGTGAGTGATGTGGAGAGCTCACCTGCTTGGCAGGCTTAACTCAAATTCTGGTTGTGACATGGAGGTCACCACATTTTAAGTCCCATCAAGGGGATTGGGGCAACACGTAACTCAAAAGCGCTTTCATCTGATGCTGAGGGAGCAAGAGGACCCGTGGGACTCTTGGCTGTGGCTGTCCCTCCTTGATGTGAATGCAGGAGCCTCCATGCTTCAGTTTCCCCCTGGATAAGGGGAAACCAATCCCTGCCTGGATGGGATGCTCCTCTGTTAGGTATGAGTGTGGGCTTTGCCAGGGAGAGCATCCGAGATGCTCTGGGTGGAGAAGGCTCCATCGCAGCTACAGGTCCTGTGGTTGTGGTGGTGTGTTCATTTTCCCAAGCCAGAAAGCAGCTCCATTCCAGGAAGTCGCTCCCCTGTGAGAGATGTCAGTGCAGTGCGGTGATCTTCCTTCTCCAGGTGCTGTGCAACCAGCGCCCCGTCCCTTCCTGCACTTACTGGGATGCGGGTACGCTGCCTCCTGCGCTGGGAACGGCCCCGCCCCTCTGGTTCGCAGGCGGATGTGGCTGTTGTGGAGTGAGCCGTGCACCGGATGGCTGCCGAAGAGGACCCCAGGGCTGGGGCTTGCTGCTGGGGTCGAGCCTGTTGCTGCGGGGCTGGAGAGGGCAAAGCAGCACCCGCACGGCGGTTCCCCAGTGGAGGTGTGGGATGTGTTGTCCAAATGGGGCTCGTTCCCTGGGAAGGGGGTCCCAGAAATAATGGGTACTGATTGAGCTGGGCTTGGTGCCTGGGTGACCACCGCCAGCCGGTGCAGCAGAGGGGCTGTGTTGTCCTCATGAGAGCCATGGTTAATGTGACTGTGCCAGCTCCAAGCGTGTATTTCCAGCTGGTGCTGCTCTGCCACCTTGGGATCCCAACCCACCCTCCCTGGCAGGGCACACAGCCCCAGGTCCCTGCTTCATGTCCTCTTGACCCACCATGGTGCAGGCAAGCAAAGCCTGTTGCAAGGAGGAGGGAGCAAAGTCATGAGAGAAAAGGGAGGACACAAGTGCCGGAGGTGAGCTCCAGCAGCCAAGTGTGGAAGGAAGGCTTGGAAGCACAGGGGAGACCCCGGCCATGGGTGCTCTGGGGCCGGGAGAGGTCACTTTGGGAGAATGGCCGGGTGACAGTCAGCTCTTTGAGGTGGTAACTAAGTCATCAGGCAGCGCTGGCGTGTGCTGGCAAGGGCTCTCCTGCCTGGGCACTGGGAGACCAGCATATCTGTAGGGTGCCTTGTAAGCAGAGCGACATTTCAGGGTTTCAGGTGCTGTTTGCTGTTCTGTGGTTGAAGGGGAGGAAGGCAACCATGTGTATCTATCACAGAGCTGGGCAGTTTGCTAGCAGGAAGGTACATGAGCTCTGCAGTGTTTTATGGTCTTCCACACTGGCTATTTATACTCTGCTTTGTGTACAGGGGAAAGGGAGCTGGAGGGGCTGAGCTTTGAATGTCCCTTTGAAGGAAACCAGCCTTTTGGTAAGAGCCCTACAGCCACAAGCAGAGCGTTTCTTAGCTGCCCTGTCCTGGGGAAGAGTTAAAGCCCCTTGGTAGCAAGAGGAAAGGGTGCTTCAGCTTTCAGGCTGTGCTCTGCAAGGACCAGATCTTGCATCGGGAAAGCAGTGGCTGCACATGAAACCACCCTCCAGCATAAAGGTGATTGAACATGCCATGGCTTTGCTGGATTGCTGCCTGGGTTGTTTGTGGAGGAGCCATCCAAGGAAAAGGCCCTGCTTTTGAGGGGCTCGCAGCCTGTGCTCCTCTGTGTTCCATCCTGCAGATCATGAAAGCAGGAGCTGTTGGTGTTCCCTGTGATAGGTAACTCAGTGGTAGCTAACGGTAGCTTGGACCAGCTTGTCCACATGGCCTTTAAGTAGGCTCAGTGTTAACCTGTTCCCCCAGGGGCATGAGGAGGTGCATGGCATTAAAAAGTGGAAACGTTGGGATTTCCAGGCTGTGTACTCCTTGGCTCCTGGCAGAAGCTCCTCCCTCTGTGAGCCCTTCAAAGGCAGAAGACACACTGGAGAGGGCAGCGGGAGATCCGGTTCTGGTTATTCATGTTGTGTGAGCAGCAAGAGGCTCTTCTGGGGTTCCCATTGTGCCGTACCCAGCACGCCCAGTGTGCTCAAGCCCTGGGGTGAAACGCATTCCCACAGGGAAGGAGCAATCCTCAGCTGCCCTTGGCTAGGAGGACTGGTAAAATGCACTGCGTCTTCATGATGTCCCCGTGGTCTCCAGCCCTTGTCCGCAGGAACAAGAGCCACCAGACTTGCAGATGCCTCTTGTTTCTGGGCAAGAAACCAACAGCTTCATCCTCCTGGCCACTGAAGCAGCCAGATTTTCTGGGCAAGCAGAGGATCCAATTTGGTGCAGATCCCAACTTGGTTGCACAAGGAGCCCATGATGAGAGGTTGGCTCCTCATTTGAAGCCACCATCATGAAGCAAAGCACATTAAGTTGGGGCATGGGACCATTTCTTGGCAAATGATTTCTGGGCACAGTGACCTGTGTTACGGTGCTGTGCTTTGCTCCTTACCCACTGCTCTGTTGTTGTACATTACCCAAAAGCTTTTGGGAACCATCCTCCCTTCATCCTGCTTCAAACATGGCCCTAAAGCAATGCCTGTTGAGAGGTGCCTCAGCACATGCAGACTGAGTGATGCCAGCCTCCCGCTAGTGAGCAAGGCCATTAAAACCCGGTCTCCTCTGGGAGCTGATGGTCTGATACGGGAAGAGAATCGCTTTCAATTTCCCATTGATCCTAATGAGCCAGTGTGGGAGTCAATGGTGTGGCTGTCGGTGGCTATCAGCTCTGGCACTCGATGCCGCTCTCGGGTCCGGTTTGCTCCTCAGTTCTAGGAAATCGAATAAAGAGAAAAGTACTTAGGAGGATTTTAATCAGAACTTGGCAGACGAACTGAAGGAAACCCAAGAAATCTTCTGACAAGCGCACTTCGCACTGAGATCATCAGTGAATGGAAAGGGCAGAGATGGGGCCATGGCTCGGGAGCGTTGGGTTTCTTCTTGCCAGTTCAATGGTATCATATTAGCATTCCTGCCTGCCCCAGGCTGGGTGGGAGGAGGAGAAAATAAGCTGCCTTCAGCGTGCTGAAGACTTGCTGCCAGCTGGAAGTGAGGCAGAGCACTCAATGGAAGTTGTCCCAGACCTGCTGGCGGTGGCCAGGGTGGCTGAGGAGGAGGTTGCTGAAGCTATAGTAGTAGTGGTGGCCTTGCACATTGAGGCAGTGGTGTGACATGGGTGGTTTCCTTCAAGAAATTGACTTGACAGGCTGGAGGAGTGGGCTCATGTGAACCTTGTGAAGTTCAGCAGAGCCAAGTGTGAGGTCCTGCCCCTGCGTTGGCACAGTCCCTGCTGTTGGTGCAGGCTGGGGGGGGGGGGTGAGTGGATTGGGAGCAGCCCTGTGGAGAAGCCATGTGCTTTCTCACACAGTTTTGAGGGTATTGGTGAGTGTTTGAATGGGACATGAGCTGGCACTGCTCCCATCACCCCAGGCAGGAGCCAGTGTGGCTCCTGGCTGGTCTGGGGCTGCATCAGAAGAAGCGTGGGCTGTGAGTCAAGGGGGGGGATGCTCCTTCTTTGCTCTGAAGTCCTGTGTCCAGCTCTGGGGTCCCCAGCACAGCAAGGATGTGGAGCTGTTGAAGCAGGTCTGGTGGAGAGGTCTTGGGGCTGGAGCAGCTCTGCTCTGGAGACAGGCTGAGAGATTTGGGCTGGTTCAGCCTGGAGAAGAGGAGGCTCTGGGAATCCACAGACCGCATCCTTGCAATGTATGAAGGGTGTTCATAATGCGGGCAGAGGGAGGCCTTTTACCAGGGCCTGCAGTGACAGGACAAGGTGCAGCAGTTTTGAACTGGAAGAGGGGAGATTTAGGTCTGCCATAAGGAAGAAATGTTTTTATACTGATGGGATTAGACACTGGAAGAGGTTTCTTAGAGAAGTTGTGGATGCCTCAAGACAAGAGGTGTTCAAGTCTGGGTTGGATGGGGCTTGGAGCAATGTGGTCTAGTGAAGGACGTCTCTGCCTGTGGCAGGGGGTTGGACTATAGTCTTTGAAGGTCCCATCCAACCCAAACTGTTCTGTGGTTCTGTGGTGCTAAGTTGCTGCTGGTAAATGCTGTTGGGAGCGAGAAATGCTGCTGTGAGGTTGAAAGCCCTTGTGGGTGAATCTGGGTTCAAACTGAGGTGTATGTGAGGGGTGTCTCCTTGCTTGGACAGGTCTGTTGCTGTGATGGGAGATTAATCTCAGCTCTCCAGACCCACACTTAGAGCTGATGGTTTCCCATAACAGCTTCTCAGCTCAAGTTTCTCCTTTTAGGGTTTGGCTCAGCTGTGACTCCTCCTGTACATGGCTATTTGGGAAAGCGTGATTACAGCCCCATGGAGTGGTGCAAGTGGCTTGAGCATTTAGGGGAAGGAGAGCTGCAGGCGTGGTACTTTCTGTGCTTGTCTTCCTGCTGTGTAACCCAAACCAGCTTTTATTGCCCGAGTCCCAGCGAGGTGAACGTCGAGTTTTGGTTTCCGAGTGTGGGCCCGGCGCTGCCGAGCAGAACCCCCCAAAGCTGTGTTTATTTGTAAAGGGCTCCTTAGGACTGTGTTGTGCCAGTGCTTTTTGGTGTATTGCTATTCCAGCATCTGGACTGGTTTCCCACAGGTGCTTTCATTCAAGAAGAGGCTGCGGGAGTGAGAACTGTTTGGATAAGGCTGCCAAAAATAAGACTGTGTGCCGCTGGGGCTTCCTCTGGTACAGCAGGTTGTGGGTGAGCACAGAGAACATGCTCCAGTTGATTGCTCGTGCTGGGGGTGAGAGGACTATGAAGTGTTGTCATGTGCTATGTGAGATGATCTGTTGGTGGTCAGGGAAGTTGCAGGGAGCCGTGGCTGAGGTGACTGAATCCGTGCGAGGAGGGATCTGTGTGCACGTGGTTGGATTGATGGGAACAGTCTGGAACGTGCTGTGCACATCCACCTTCCTCACCCCCTGCAGTGACTTGCCTTTGCTCCTTTAGCATCTGATCCTGTGACAAGCTGATGTAACAAGCCTGATAGCTGGCACAGCTTTAGGTGTTGAGGATGCAGTGATGACAACATGATAGGGATGATCTTTAATGTATTGTATGAAGAGCCATCTGCAAAGTAGGGTGGTGCAGCTCTGGAGCGGTTGGTTCTCAGCACCTGGGAAGTGCAGAGCTGAATGCTGCAGTTTAACTCTGCCCCCTCGTCGTGCTCCTTCTGGCAGTGTTTTTGCTGAAATCCCATGGCCGTATGCTGTGACTTTGTTTGACAACTTGTGCAGTGAGAGGGAGCTACGCCTCCTCCTTGATGAGATGTGTAGGTACATGCAGCATGTGTTCTCCAAAGTTGTGTGGCCCTGAAACAAAATAGTGCTTTGGATGCCATCTGCTTTGCAGGGGGCAGAGTTAGATCTGCTGCAGGAAGCTTAACATGCTCGCCTGGCTTGCAGAGGATCCAGTCCTGGCTCTGTGCTGTACTGTGCCTCTCGCAAAGGACTTGGGTTGGTTTTATGGGGTCAATTCATTGAATGCTGACAACTTTTAAGGTGCTGTTAAGAAAAGTGTGCTTGTATGAGGACTTTCTTCTGGACCTCTTGGCTGGTGACTTCATGTCCTGTCAGTAGGGATAGTACCTATCCATATGAACATGCCTTAGGGCTCGTATTTTGTAGGTGAGATGTTCCTGGTGAGAGCAGCAGTGACTGCCATGTCCTGTTGAGCAATATGCAAAGCCCGGCCTTGAGCATGCCTGTGCTTGAGCTCAGTTCAAACAACGAGCGGCTTTTTAGGGAACGGGAGCAAGCGGTGGTTGCAGACAGAGGGTGGCACCACTGATGGTGAGCAGAGAATTAAAGTCATGGCTGATAGCCTTGACTCCATAAGCAGTTTTGATGCTAACTCAGAGGAGATTGTATTGGTAGGATAGGACACGTGTTCCTTTTCAGGAGCTTCTCCTGGCTCCATAAACAATAACTGTGGGAAGGCACCATCAGGCTCGGTGGCCCTGCCCACGGAGCTCCTCAAATGCACCTGTGTGGGGCAAGAGCTCCGCGGCCTGGGGTGATGGGGCAGATGGGCAACCTCGCTTGTGTTGTAACCCAGCGGGGCTGGAAGCAGTCTCTTCCATCTGAGCCAGGAGTCCGTAGGGGCTTCATGGGCCCATACTGGTGCTGAGCTGTGGCCCTGTTCTGGTGTTGCAGTGATTGCTGTTGGCAGGGGGGTGCCCCAGCACCAGGGGCAGCTCCTGCAGCTAGTGCATTCAGGAACACATGCTGCTGACTTCCACTGGACTGAGATGGAAACCTCAGCGCAGGGCTACTTGTTAGGCTTGGAGAGATATCTGAGTGTCCAACACTTCATCTGGGCGGTGGGGCCCTGGCAGAGGCTGCCTAAAGAAGGAGTAAATCCTCTCTCCCTGGCAGTGTTCGAGGCCAGGTTGGACAAAGCTTTGGGTGACAGGGTCTGGTATGTGGTGGCCCTGCCTGTGGCGGGGGATTGGAACTGGATGATCATAAGATCCTTTCCAATCCAAACTGTTCCATGATTCTGGATCTTGTTTCTTATGGAGAGGTGTGTATTTTTGACTGATACGTGATGCTTGGTGAAGGTTTTGCTCTTCTCTCAGCAGGTCCTCTCTGCGTGGGGAGGAGTTTTTACCTATGTATGTTTTTCATGAGCAGAATGTGGCCGAGAATGTTTGCAGCCTGGTGGCATTTTGGTGGGCAGAAGCTGGCTGTTGGAGCGGAGCTGTCTGGGCTTCACTTTGCAGAGGAGCTGCTTTTCGTGGGAAGCTGAGGACTGCCTTGGGCTTGCAGCTTGATCTGAAGGGTCATCCTTGAATCACAAAGAGAGTGGGATGCTGGCAATGTGGATGTGAGTGCTGACTGCTTCAGTGCTGCTGCCATTCTCTCCCGTTGTCCTTGTGGGGGAAGCAAGGGAACTGGAGGAGCCAGGTTTGGTTCCACCTTCAGTCTCAGCAGTATCTGCCTTGCAAAGCCCTTTGGATGGGTGGTGCTTGAGAGCCTCCCATGCTTGAGAGGATGCTTAGCATGCAGATTTGGTGTGGAGGTGTTGGACTGGGAGTCATTGGTGATGGAGGCAGGCCAGGTATGTAAAACGCTCGAGCAGGACAGGCTGCTCTGGGTGGCCCTGCTTGAGCAGGGGCTGGACCAGGTGACCTCAGAGGTCCCTGCCCCCCTCAGCCATTGTGTGACCTTTTCACATGCCCCGGTGGTTCCGTATGGGCAGGATCTCCACCAGAGCCAACTTGCACATGCAAGTGGCAGTGTTGGGATGTGGGCACATGCTGAAGCCTGTCTGTATCTCAGGATGTTGCTCCCTCCTAAGCCAGGTGTGAAGAATCACAACCAGTCCTCTGGACAAGCAGAGCTTCCTCTGATGGCGTTTGGTGAACTGGGGCTGTGCTGACCCTGGCTAAACTGTCCCAGAAGTAGAGTGTGTATTTTCTTGTGCTTTGTCCTTCAAGAGTCAGGTTGTCCTGGATTGTCTGGCTGAGATGTGAGGTTCTGCTGCACTCCCTGCTGCCAACAGAAGAGCACAGCCACGCTCTTCCTACTCGATGGCTCCTACTTGGAGGGAGCAGGATACGTGGGGATGGGGGCAGTGTTGGGGCAGTGTTCTGCTTTTGGATCTCCAGTGTTGCCTGTTGTCCTGAGCCACTTTCAGCCCAGCCAGGTATCGGGAGACAGCTCTCTGGATTCCGCAGATACTTGGTTATGATCTCTTGGGAGATGGGAGATCTCAGAGGAGAGCTTCCCCACAAGAAGTTTGTGTTCACTGTGTGCTGGGGCATGGGAACTTCCCCGCCTGTTTGTGTGGTCACCAGAATTTCCCTGTACACCAGCGGTGTCCTGCCTTCTCCTGGCCACCTCTTCCCACACTGATGCCAGAGGGTTTTTGCAGCCATGTGGGGAACTGGGTCAGGGAAATGATCCTATTAAAAGCTGTGCTGAGCAACATCAAACGCAGGTTTTAACCAGGCAGTTTCCCAGTGCTGCGCAAATGCTGTGTTGGTAAAAGACTGCTCTGGGCCAGGGTAGGAATGGGCAGCCTTGGATGGAGTGTGATGGGATCATCTCTCTGGTGGTGGTGCTGGTCCTTAAAGACTTGTGGAATGTGGCCCTTTTTGGTAGGCAGCCATAGGGACAAACCTGTCTCCTGCTGGGATTCTGGCAGGTGAGGCTTCATTTTCTCCCCGGAGCCCCCAGTCTGGCTCCCTTGCAAATGGGTTGACGTTCCAAGGCTCATGGCTCCTCCTCACCCTGCTTTTGGGAGGCTCCTTCTCTCCCAGTGCAAAGGGCTGTGGGCGCAAGGGGAGTGCTGGGAGCTGCAGCGCACCCATGCCCATCCTCACCGCCTGCAGTGAGGGGGGCCTTCAGTAATCCTGACTAATCCTTTAATCCGTATCAACACTGATAGGTATTAAAGCAGCAGATAAGGTTCAGAGCATGGCTTGGAGCTCAGCGATATCCCAACCCTCCTCCAGCTAAAGCCAGGCTGGTTGCGCTTTCTCTTAAGGGGACCGTGCCTGTTTGCTGAGCAGCTGGAGTGGGCTGAGAGGCTGCTTTGGCTGCTCCCAGCGGGAGCGTGCCCTTGTTGCTGGCCCCAGCTTGCCAGACAAGTCCATCGATCTGTCTAAGTATGTTCCCTGTGCTTGGTGGAATGACCCCCTCCCCTTGTGTGTTCCTCTGCTGATCTGGAGCAGATCTGCTTCCTGCTTTTATCTGTTGTGTCCACCTGGCTATAAGCCTGATTTGGCTGTAAACACTTCATGGAGTATTTAGGCAACAAACTGTGGATCCGGTGGCACTGCCAATGTGTGGTTTCTTGCTGCCCGCTGCTCTGTAGCAGGATTTCCCTCCTACCCCACCTTCCAGACAGGACTCCCACCACCGTGTCCTTCTCCAGGCCTTCCACGCTCTGTGTGCACCTTTACTTACGACTGAGGTCCGGGGTGTTCTCACTTGTTCCTGCACATGAGCACCTTCGGCTCCCCGAATGATCCATGATGTGGAGGTGGCACTCCAAGGCTGACTGTCCCAGATTTAGTGGGCAGCAAACCAAGGTTGTTAATGCTGGGAAGAGCAGTGCTGGGTGAATTTGCTACACAAAGCATACTGTCCCAGTTGTTTTTGCCATTGTCGACTCATCCCCTCCCCTTTCCCTATCCTCTTCCATCTTCTCCCCATGCTCGTGGGATTGCTCAGAGTTTGCCACCCGTTCCTTCATCAGCAAAGCCCATGATTAATCCTTCCCTTAAATCCTTTAAGCTGTCAGCAAACAACCCCCCTCTTAAACTTCCAGCATGCAAGCTTGGCTGGGACGGAGCCTGGCTTGCGAGCCCAAGGGTTTAATTGTGTTCCCAGGTCATCAGCTCCTGGTCCTGGTTTTGGCCAGCACTGGTGACTGCTGAGGAGCAGTGGGTGGCTTGCTCATGCGTGGCCTGCGGTGATGTGTCCTAGGTGTAAAAATGGTCAGGTTTGTAATTACCTAATGACAGGTTCCTGTGTGGCGTGGTGCTGGAAGCAGCAGGGGAAGGTTTGTCGCTCAAATTCAACATGGGTGAGGTCTCGTCTCTCTGAACCGTGGAATCAACCAGGTTGGAAAAGCCCTTCAAGCTCATCCGGTCCAACCCTTACCCCGGCGCTGCCAGGGCCACCACTGACCCATGGCACTGAGGGCCTTGGCTACACGGTGTGTGCACACTGCAGGGATGGTGACTGCAGCACTGCTCTGGGCAGTTCCAATGCTGAGCACCCTTTGGGGCAGGAATTGCTCCTCAGCTCCATCTCACCCTGCCCTGGTGCAGCTGAGGCCGTTTCCTCCTGTCCCATCCCTTGTTCCTTGGGAACAGAGCTCAGTCCCCTCCTGGCTCCATCCTCCTCTCAGGTGGTTGTACGGAGCGATCAGGTCCCCTGTGAGCTTTCTCTTCCCCAGCGTGAACCTCCCCCCCCAGGTCCCTCAGCCATTCCCTATCACACTGTGCTCCAGGCCCTGCACCAGCTCCATTGCCCTTCTCTGGACCTTCTCCAGCACTTGAGGAGCCTCCTGTCCCATCAAGCAGCATGTGCTGGTGTGTTCTGGTCTTTTGGGGCTGGACATGCAGCTGGTGGGACTAAAATGGGCTAAAAAGACTAGAATAAAGCTTTTTCTATAGGCATGCTCACTTTTCTGCGCCCAAGCTCTCAAATCTTTCTGTTACACTTGGTGATGATGATGGTGCCTTGGCTCTTCCAGGTTTGTTCATTCCTTCAAAACACAGGCTTGTGTCATTTGGGATGTATTTTCATCAGTAATTAGCTTGGATGCTTCAGTTGTTGCATGTCTTCTTTTGGAGGACCTTTCTATATCTTCTCCTTGGAAAACTGGTGTCCTTGGGCATCTGCCACAACCAAAGGGAGCAGCGCAATTGGTGAGCAGTTCTCAAAGTCTCAACCTGCATATCTTGAGTCTCTTTGTAATTTGGTTTCTCTCTCGAAACTTGGGATGAAATATGCTTCGGAAAGGATGGGATTTGCATTGCACTTTCTCTCCAGGGTTGTCAAACAAGCATTGTGAACCTTTTCCCACTCGTGATCCCAGGAGAAAGAAAGGCTCCGAGACTTTACGAGGAGTATCAAATGGCATCTTGCTGCAGAGTGGCTGCATCTGGGGATTACTTGGTGAAAGAAGGAAGGAAAAAAGGTTAATATGGTGTTGGCAGCCAGCAGCTCCAGAGCTTGTGTCCTTCAAGCTGCCGTGGTTCAGCCTGGCCGCTCTTGCCTGACTCGGGGGCAGGTGGTTCTCAGCTTATCCCTCTGGTCTGCAGAGGAAATGGGATTTGGAGGAAATACCTTATTAAATTCAAATTTATGAGAAATTAATTTCTTAAAATTGATTTTAAACCCCCAAACAGCCAACATGACAGTGTGGTTGTTAGCACCAGCTGATTGCAGAAGCCACGTGGCTTGTGAATGCAGACCTGGGAGCACCCTTTCCTTGCATGGTCTGTTCTGCTGCTTGTTCCTCTCCTGCAGAAGGGACCGCTCAGCTCTCTGGGGGATTCATGGAGCAGCCAGCTCTGCCTCCAAAGGCTGTAATGCCACAGAAGCCCTGGGGCTGAATTTGGGATGTGTGGAGGTGGGAGAACACCCACTGCAGGCATTGGGCAGCGGCAGAGCTGCTCCCATGAGCGATGCTTCTGCCTGCCCGTTGCTGTCCCTCTTTCCAGGAGCTCCTGGGAGGAGCAGCCTCCAGGCATTACATGCTTTTATGCATCTGAGGTGCTGGCTCACCTTCCACCAGCGAGCAGGGGCTTGAACAAGAGCCGGTTGCCTGCATCTGCGTGGCTTTACTTATTTATTTGACAAACAAGCTGGGGGATCCGGGCCTGGCTGCTGGTACCATGGCTTGCAGCATATGACAGCTAATGGGCCTGGCTCCCTGCCTGCTGGGGAGGTGAGGCTCCTATCCATGTGTGACCTGGAAAAGCACGCTGGCTTTATAAATCACTGCCTGCTGATGCCGGTGCCTCGCGCCTCCCTCCTGATTCTTGGCAAATTCAGTGTCTACCGTGAAGCTACTGCTTGCTCCCCACGCTGGGCGAGTGTGCTGCTTGTGATCGCTGTGCTGGGGCGGCAGAGCAGGTAGGGCTTCCCCTCCAGGCTCCTCTGCTTTTTTGACATGGGTTCTCAAGGGATGAGCGAGGAAAGTAACTCAGATAAACTGGAGGCACAGGCTGGGCTGCACCCCCAGAGCGTGAGCAGCAGGTTGAGGGAGGGGATTCCTCACCTCTGCTCTGCTTTGGGCAGACCAGACCTCTCTGGGAAGACCTTAGAACAGCTTCCAGTGCCTAAAGACACTCTTCATATGGACCTGTAGGGACAGAACAAGGGGGAATGGCTTTAACCTGCCAGAGGGGAGACTGAGATGAGCTCTTGGGCAGAAGCTCTTCCCTGTGAGGGTGCTGAGGTGCTGGCACAGGGTGCCCAGAGAAGCTGTGGCTGCCCCATCCCTGGCAGTGCTCAAAGCCAGGTTGGACACAGGGGCTTGGAGCACCCTGCTCCAGTGGAAGATGTCTCTGCCTGTGGCAGGGTTGGAGCTGGAGGAGCTTTAAGGTTCTTTCCAACCCAGACCACTCTCTGGTTCTATGATTCTTCTTGTGGACACCAGGACTGCTGCGCAACCCCAGCCAACAGCCTGAATCTTCAAAGGCCAAGGATCAGTGAGTGAAGGATGGTTTTGCTGCAGCAAAGCTTGCATTTTCAGTAGTTGTCTGGTGCTCAGCATTGGGGTGCATCAGGTTTCTAGCTTGTGGGGATTAAACTGCACCAGGTCTTTACTCATCTGCTGTGATTGGTCACAAACTGTCCCAAGGGCACCTGCATGCTGCAGATGGGGTCTGTGCCTCATCCTTTTTCTGGAAGCAGTGAAATCAATGCAGTAGAATGCAGTGGTGTCTCCTTTGGGGATGCCAAGTTCCCATGGGTGTCCTCAGAGAGAAGCCTCTGCTGCCATCTGAGCCTTTCCTGCCCCCTCCCCACGCGAGCTGCCAGCTTTTGACGTGGAGGGGCTTGTGCCTCTCCTCCCAGCATAAGGGATTTCAGAGCCCGGTTCGCTGGATGGTTTTGGAGCCACCAGCAGGTTTCTGACCAGCAGGAGGAGGGACTGGGCCTGGCCAAGGATTTTGCTTGGCTTGGTGGGTTACCGGTGCTGAGCTGCTGGTGCTGCCGCGTTCAGACTTCTCCTTAAGCATTTGATTCTGATGGCTAAAGATGCAGCAGAGCTGGTCATGGATCCTGGCACTTGTTTTGCTGCTTTCCTGGTATCCCAGCGCATCTGCTTTCCAGGCTGTGTGAGGGGAGCTGCGATCTCTGGGATTGAGCTGCAGAGGCACTGAAGGACAGTGTCTGCTGGGGATGAGCCGTGCTCTCCAGCTGGCTGTGCTTGAGCAGGAGCTATGGTGCCTTTGCAGACCAGAGCCCCAGCACAGGGGTGGGAGGCTCCATCTCTGGTCCCTGCCTGCCCATAGTGGTGTTTGCCTGACCTGAGGTTTTGCGATGGCTCATGGCTCTTGGGAAGTCTGTGGGAGGCTTTGTGCATGGGGAACGCTCAGAGACCTCCATTTGGAGCTAAGAAATGATTTCAGGAAAAGGACTTTGAGCTTTTCCCAAAGCACAAAGGAATCCACATTAGTGGTGTGGGTGTAGTGCAAGAGATGCTCCAGAAGCAGGATGCAGCAGGTGAGGCAATTGCAGCTGTGGATGTAAATAGTGCCCATCTCCTTAGGGAAAAGAGTAAATTGCTTCCCTTTGCTTGCTGCATCCCTTTCTCCCAGTGCCCTGTTCTGCCTCCTCTTCTCTGCTGTTAATTGCTTCGTGGTTGCTGACGCAATTAGCCCAAGATGTGTCTGCAGCCGCTGTGCTCACTCTCTGCTGGGGCTGTGTGCGGGGAGGGAAGAGCTGCTGGCTTGGGGAGGCAGCTTGGGGCTGGGTTCTCCGTGAGAGGGGAAGTGGCGGGGGATCCCAGCAGGGATGCCTCCGCCGGCCTGAGAAGGTGCTGTTTGGCTCTGCTCCTGAGGATGTGAACAGAGCAGAGCCTGGATGGATTCTTGCTGCTCATGTCTGAGGGCCAGAGCTGCCAGGCTGAGGTGGTGATGAGTGATGGGTAGCACATCTTGCAGGGCTGGGAAGCATTTGTGCAGCAGCTAAAACTGGATGATTGATGAGTAACAGTCCCTTGGCTTTTGAGGGAAGAAGAGTGGCAGCCGTAGACCATGGGAGATGCTCAGCTAAGGGAACAGGGCCTGGGCTCTGTAATCTCAGGGGCTGCTGGCATGGAGGCAAGAGAGGCCACAGAGACATTTGCTGTGCTGTGGGTGGGAAGGGATGAGCCGATACAATGGAGAAAGGCTTTTCTCTGCTACTAGTCTGCATCCCACATCTCTCCCCGCTTACGTAGCTCTGCCCAAGGCATGACTCCAGCTGGTGCCCTCCGCTCTGGCTCTCAAGCCTTGTATGCCTTCTGGGCTCTTCATTTGCTCCTTCCAGAAGTGGGTGCTGCTCCTGTAACGCTGCCCTTTGGTGTGTCGCTTTGACTTTTTGCATCTTACTTGTGTCTCTTGTTCTTCAGATCCCCTTCTCCATCGTGTCTGTGGTGGTGTTTCCCCCATGTGAAGGAAGTAATTGGTTTTCTGCCAAGTTTTATGTCTTTAATCCTGTTGAATCCCTCCTAGCCCCATGTCTTTTCCTAGTCCCCATGCAGCTTTGCTAAGGCTTTCATCCCTGCAAGCCATCAACTGTCTTCTCTGAGGCAGTGCCCTTCAAATGTCAGCATTTTGTCTTTATTCTTCATGGCCAAGACATGTCTCTGGGGTTTGACATACCTGCTCTGTCCTTCTCCTCTCCTGGCAGCCTGTGCTGCTGGGCACACTTGATCCCTCAAGCAGGGGCCCTCAGAAAAGCAGCTGTGGGGCTGCAATGGCTTCTCCATACTGCTGTTCTTTGCTTCCTAACTCCTTTTTTGCCCTGTACCTCAGCTTTCTTGGTGGGAGTGCGTTGGGTTGCCCAGGGACAATGTCCTTGGGTTGTGCTGCTGGGCTGTGTTGTGTTGGAGGTCCTTGGTTGTCCCTGCATGAGGTATGTGATGGTGTTCAGGGGATGTGTCTTCTATGGAGAAGAGCTTGGTGATGTTCGAAGGGTGCCAGGCACTTTCTGCCTCCGCTTGATGAAAGCCACCATCGGGTGCAGATGTTGACCCAAAGTGGTGGGTAATGGGAGCCGGAAGGGCTTTTGCTGCCTGCACTGTTCTGAGCACAGGGGTTGCCACAAGCAGCCATTCATCCATCTATCCATCCGCCTCTTGCCTTCGTGTTCACCTTCCTGCCTGCTCCCAGGGTGTCCCATGGGGGCACAGAGCCCCGCTGCTCCCTGGCCAGCGTCCCAGCCTGGGACAGCCCGGCTGGCAGCATGCAAGCAGCTCATCAGCAGGCCCTGGCAGCCAGGAGCTGCTACTTGGCACATTTGGGACCTTCTCCCTCAGTCCAAATAATGTCTCATGTGAGTGTTGTTAGTAAAAAAAGCTGTCATTCCTTTCCAGTAGGTACAAGGTAAGAGTAGATGAGTGCATACAGACACACCACTCCCATGATTTCAAGAGAGTGATTCGTGTGATTAAAGGTCAGATGGGTTTATTACAGTCCGAAGTGCATTTCTGCTGCTTCAGGCTGAAGTAGAGCTATCTAAAGCTCTTGGGCAACCATTGTGGTAGTCCTATAGCTTCCAGTGTAGGCTCTGGAAGGCCACGCCATTGGTAATTGGGAATCCTCTCTTAGGGGGTGCTGTTGGGTCATGACACTGGTCCAGGACAGACATGTGACAGGGATGTTCCTGGCAGGGGCTCTGGTATTTTGTCTTGTCCCACGTGCCTTGAGTTTGTATTTTGGTTTTTTTAACTCCCTGAGAGCCTGGGCTTGGAAAAACCCAAAACCTCCCAATTAGGAATCCAAGGGCAGAAGCACTGTGGGACCGACCTCCCGAGGAGCCTGGAGGTGTGGGGTAGCAGCGTCCTTGCATAAGGACATCCTTTTTATGGAGCAACCAGAAGGGTGACTTGAGCAGCATGTGATGCCCACCCCTGGCCTCCAGGCCAGCTCTGAGCCCTTGCTGGAGTCCAGCTCTGAACCCTCGGGTTCTCTGGAGCAAGATGACCTTTTAATTGTCCCTCCGAGGCTAGTGGTTCGTCTGGAAAGCCTGGGGGAGCTCTCTGATTCCTTCCCAGCTCTCATCCAGGCAGGAGGGGAGGATGGAGGAGGTGGAAACACACAGCCACAGGTTGTTAACCCCACTGCTTGCTCCTCTTGACTTCTTTTGCTGTGGAATTGCTCTGTGTGGCTGTGGGAGCCTCTGTGCAGGCACTGGGGTGCTTGGCAGCCGCAGTGGGCTTCCCTTGCTGAGCCCGTGGCTGCTTTCCCAGGCCAGCGGGGGTGCTCAGGGTGCAGCATCAGTGCTTCCTGCTCCTGCTAAGGGCTCCTCTATGCCCCTCTCGATGGGCATAAGACCCCTTCAGGCTCTGGATTACAATTCCGTTGTGTCTTGCCAGACAGGACTCACATTCTCCTCTGCAGGCTGCCTGTTTTGGATGAGGGCACTATGACCCCTCTCAGTCCAGGACAATGGCTGAATTTTAATGATGGATGTCCAAGCCCAGAGCCACAGTGGCCAGCGATGCCTGATACATGGAAAGGTGCCCTGAGCATGGTGTCCTAGGTGCTAAAATACCCTTACTTGTTGTTACTCTGCTCTTTCTCATGACATGGGATTACTCTGCTTAGCTGACTGTCACTGTGAAGAATCAATGACATTTCAAGGGAATAAAAGCAGTGAAGATCTGGGCCTGGTGGGTCTGTCTCTAGCAGCATCTTTGCCTTGTTTTGGGGATGCCAGCTGAAAATCCAGCACGTCAGTTGAACGTGACCCTGGCTGAATGTGACCCATGTGCCTGCCAGCCCTGGCAGCTGGTTTCTGCGCATGTGTGTGCAAAAGGTGCTGCTGGGTGAAGGAGGCACAGCGGCTGCTGGCATTGGACAGTGGCTTTTCAGTGGTGACTGTTTTGTGTCTCGCTTCAAAACAAACATTGTGCTTTGTTTGGTGGCAAAGGGGAGCGATTTCTCATTAGCTGGAATTCGATGACCCATGGGTATCCCTGTGTGCAGGCTGAGAAACCAAGGTTAGAGGCTAAGAACTTTTCTGGAGCTTAATTGGGCTGGAAGAAAGCTTCAGCTGTGGGTGGTGTCAGCATCCCCCTTTGCTGAGGGCTTACTTGCATTTCAGATACAACCTCTTGTCCTCTGTGGTCTGGAGGAGCGGTGAAGCAGCCTCTTGAAGCTGGTTTTCTATGGAATGCTCTCACAGAGGAGCATGGCTGCAGGCAGCATCATCCTGTCATGTGAATTGCAAAGCCCGGCTCCCTTAGATGTGCTGGAAGCCCCCAGCCTGGCTGCAGCTCTCGGTTGTTGGGTAGCCTGCAGGTGATGAGTTATGGGCTGGCTCGGCTCTGGCTCATCTCCTCTTCCCAGGGCTGCTAAGCTTCCTGCCATGGATCGCTCCTCTGCTGCCAGTGCTGTCAGCACAAAACCTGCTGGGTGAGACCTTGAGGCATCACATCCCCGCTGTGTCCGGCAGCCTGGGGTTTGCAAGGCGCCGCACTTGGCGCAAGGGTGTCTTAATGGCAAAGGCAGCGCAGGAGAAACTGGACCCAGGAGGAGTGCCCGGGGCTTGACTCATGCTGCGTGGGGAGGTCAGTGGGAGTGAAGGTGCCTCACTTGACCCTGCCGTGCTTGGGGTGTTGAAAATGGGCTGTGTTGAATGCTGTAGCTCTGAGCAAAGCTGCGTTATTGATCCGGTGGGTGCAAAGCAGGCTTGTGTTGCAGGAGGGTTCATCGGCAAAGCCTAGTGTGGGGTGGGATGTTCTCCCAGCACGGTGAAGCCTGTGCTCCTGGGCAGAGCCTATCTCAGCTCACCTTCCTCCTTGTGAATGCTTTTGATCAGGCCAGAAGTACCGAGAGACATTTTAAGCAAAGAAAGGAAAGCTGCTTTTCACCTCAAAGACTGGGATTAAAATCCAGAGTGATGGTAGGTGATGGGAGCCCATGGGCTCACATGCAGAGCTCATGCCTCCTCCTCTTGCAGCTCATCAGTAGAGATTTCATGGCAATGTGAGCACGCGCTGTGCTGCTTTGGGTTGGTGTGTGCGACTGTCATTGTTCTGCCTGGTGGTTGGAGAAGCAGCAGCTTGATTTCAGTCACTAGGAAACCTCAGGAATTGACTTGGAGACTCTTCTGTCAAAATGGTTGTGTCCTGCAGGTGCTGGTGCCTGCGTGTTCCCGGTGGGAGCCGATGGGCACTGATGTAAGCCACTGCTTGAGGGACTGGGACTGGGGAGAGCACAGCGTGTGTCAGCCAGAACAGGGGTATTGGCTTGTGCTGCTTCAAAAATGGCACGTTTGCTGGGATCCTGGGATTTGGGGAGTGGGGGGAGAGGCAGTTCTGGGACCCAGCACAAAAAGTGGAGGTGTTTGTCATGCCTCATCTTAGTGTGAGGAGGTTTCCATCTTGTGTGCAGGGAGACGTGGAGCTGGGGCCCTCTGGATGCGAGTCCCCAAAGGGCAGTGCTGCGCTCATCCCTGCTCTCCAGCCACGCTGCATGGGACACACGTGGTGCCACCCTTCTGTTGCGCACCCTCCCAGATCATGTGATTTGGCTTATTTTTTGCTTGCTCCCCTCCTGTAATCTGGCCATAAGGCATTGGACAGAGCTGGGTCTGGGTCTCAAACCAGCACGATCTCCCTTGGCAACTTGAGCAAACCCTACAAGAGGAGATGAGAGTGGAGCGGGCAGCTTCCTAAACGTGCAGCCTGCAGGGGCTGGGATTGTGAAAATCATGCTAAAATTGGTATTTAATATTACTTAGAGAGAAGGAAGATGCCTCCTCTTGCCTGAGGGATAAATAGATCTGAAACTCCTCTTCGACTTTGCTGCTTACCGCATCTGAAATACATTTGTGTCGCCCTGGAACTGAGCCTCACCAGGAGCCATGGATCCCCGGCTACGTGTGTGTAAACCACTCCTGCTCGTGTAGTGTTCGTGTGGCGTGCTGACAGGACTCCAAACAGTGCCCCGGGAATGGATGTGCTGCTTTTCCCCCAGGTCGCAGCTGCCTGCGCTCCGTGGCCTGGACAGGGGAAAGAGAGGTGACACTTCTCAGCATGCCAAGGCGAGCGTCCCCTGGTGCTTCCAAGCGATGCTCCTTCAGTGCTACCTCTCTTCCAGGACCTGTGTAGGTAGCTCAGGAGATGCACCCCACTTTGCAGGAACCTTGTGTCATCTCCTTCCCTCCCACCTCTTCTCCAAGCAAATGTTATAGGTACAAGCACTGAGCACACAGCTTGGCTTTTCATGCCTTGGAGATGAATCCACAAGGACCAAATGTTGTTTGTAGCCTCAGGCTATTGGGTTTCTTGTGCAGAGTAGCTGCTTAGAAAATGATCCAGCTACAACTGCCATTTGTAGGTAGACTGATGCAATGAGAGAAGGATTTTTTCTTATCTGCAGACTCCTGTGCTGAAGCTGTTCTCACATCACAGCGATGCTCTTTACCATGGTTGAAGTATGGAAGAACATCAAGAGAAAACAACTCTGCCAAAATACGGCCATCCTGAGATTTACTGGTGCCTCGTCTGAACTTGGGCCAGCCCCAAACTGCTGGATGTTGGCTCTCAGGGAGAGGACGAGGATCGCTGCTGTGTCTTGGGAGCACCATGAATGTGGTGGTTGGAGATTCAGGGCCCAGCATGGGGGGTAACCGGGTGTCAGAAGCACTTGGGTGCTGAGGGGGTACCATGGGGAGTGATGTGGGTGCCTTGTGGTACTGACGGAAGGATGTGGGATGAAGGAGGACAGTGGAAGGGATGAAGGATTTTCACACTTGGAAAATATTGATGTGCTTAGGAACAATTTCACTCCAGGAAGCTGTGGCCAGCATCTTTCTTAAATGTTCCTGTCCTTGATTCAGCTTATTCCTCCTGCTGTCACCCTCTGCAGCACCCTGCATAATTCCTTTCTCTCCTTTTGATTTCACCCCCCGTGTTTGTAGATTACAACAATGTCCCCGTAGCTGTTGCTGAACCAAGTTGTCCATATTTAGCTCTTTAATCTCCTCTTCCAAGCCAGTCCCTTCAGCCTTGTTATGTTTGTTTCTCTTCTCTGAACTTCCTCCAATTTGCCTGTGTCCTTTCAAGTAATGAGATGTCCCGAGCTCAGTGCAGCCGCTGCTCTCCTGAGGAGAGCCATCAGGAAAAAAATAGGAAATTCCCCCTTCTCCCATGCTGTGTCCCAGGTGACTGTGGGCTGGGAGAGGCAAGGAGGGTTTGATGGGCGAAGTGGTGTTTATTGCTCCTGGCTCTGCCTCAGGGTCTCCTTTGCAAGCTGGTCTCACTGCATTAGTACCTTGGTTCCTGGTAGCTATGGGAAATAGGATAAGTGTAGCCAAGACAAGCCAGCTTGGTGACACTGCTTTGCACCTCTGTGCCGTCTCAATGTTGGGAGGAGCCCCAGGTCATGTAGCATGGACGAAGACTGAGAGGGTCAATTTAGCTTTGAAATAAATTTTTTATGATGAGGGTGCTGAGGCCCTGGCACAGGGTCCCAGAGAAGCTGAGGCTGTCCCATCCCTGGGAGTGCTCAAGGCCAGGTTGGACACAGGGGCTTGGAGCACCCTGCTCCAGTGGAAAGGGTCCCTGTGCATGGCAGGGGGTTGGAACTGGATGAGCTTTAAGGTCCCTTCCAATCCAAACCAGTCTGTGATGCTAAGATGTCATCATGGAGATAATCCCCTTCTGGATCATTGGAAGGACAACCATGGAGTAATGCTCAACTGATTTATGTATGTCTGTAACTCTGTATCCCCACGGCTTTTCTTGTAGAGTGACTCCAAGTGTGACTGACGCTCCTGGATCCATTTGCCTCCCTTCGATGATGGGAGATGCAAACGATGCTGTAGTTCCGGCTGTTGTGGAAAATACAGCTATCCCCATGCCACATTTACAGCTTGGCTGATGAAAACAGCTGCGAGTCATAGAATCATAGAATCATAGGATAGATTGGGTTGGAAAGGACCTTAAGCTCATCCAGTTCCAACCCCCTGCCATGAGCAGGGACACCTCCCACTAAACCATGCCACCCAAGGCTATGTCCAGCCCGGCCTTGAGCACTGCCAGGGGTGGAGCATTCACAACTTCCCTGGGCAACCCATTCCAGTGCCTCACCACCCTCACAGTAAAGAACTTCTTC
>JANRGW010050062.1:0-11967 GCA_024733675.1 Psilopsiagon aymara | reverse complement strand
GTTCCCAGGCTGAAAGTCAAAACCACAGCACTGCACCAGCTACTAAGAAGGAGAAAAATGACTGCTACTGCTGAACCTAGGACAAAGACCTTTTAGCCTATGCTGAGCCTCGGTGTCTCTGTACAGACCATGCAAATGAGGGATTTCTGTGGGAGAAACTGTCAGGATATATTTCTTGTTCTGGGGTTAAGTACAGTAAACCTTTTGGATTACAGGCCAGATTACAACTGACAGAATTTGGTGTCAATCCAAAAATTCCTGGCAAAGAATAAGAAATTTAAGACCTGGTGGTAATTGTGTGATTTTTGATTGATTCCCACATCACCATCTACTAAACTAGCTAGAAGTAGCTAGTCAAAGTCCTCCTGATAAAATCTGCATATTTGTCTGAATTAAAATTACCCCAGACAACAGACCCTACAGCTGAATTTATACAAATGGAGTTCTTTCTTTTAGATGTCACCCCACTTGTAGCATCTTCACCCACGGCCTCCATATCTGCACCATTTTTTAATCTTGCTTCTTTACACTGTCAGTGTAAAGATGAGTTAAAAAAGGAGAGAGAGATGGGACATTATGATGTTTGACAGCCCTTCAGTTTGAGGGCAGTTGTTATTCCTACGTGATGCTGCAACATTGGCTGTCACAATCCATTTCCTTACACGTCTGTCAACGTTGGGTCTTGCTTTTATTTGCTCATGGAAATTTTGGCATCCTTTCTTAGCTGCATCAATTATAATCTAGAAAACAGAGCCTCTAGCTTTACAGACACATTTTTTATATTTAAAGTTCAGATACACACATGTTGCAGTCATAGATATCTAGATAAGACTATATGTAAAAATATATGTCTATATAGAATGAGTATTTGTGTCCATATGTGATATATCTATATACTGACATAGCTGTATCTAGAGTAATGCATGGGTCTTTGTCCTTTCTGTCCAAATTGACTTTAGGAGTTAATAGACTGAAATAATTTCTCTTTTTCACAGGGAAATTTTGCGTGAAAAAACAAAAGTGGTTCATTGTACTGTTTTGGGTTTTCCATGCGATATTTCAAGGAAATGTGAACAAGCCATCGTTTTTGCATTTTGTGTTACTTAAATTGCAGAAGAGTATTAAATGTCATCAGTAGTTTTTATCTATTCTGGAAATTATACCCAAGAAATACATGTGATGCACAATACAGTTGCTCACAACCAGCTGACTGATGCCCAGCCTGTCTCTGAACAGCAGTCATCCCCTTCCAGCCAACTCCCCCAGTTTATATACTGAGCATGTCATTCTATGGAGTGAAATATCCCTTTGGCTATATCAGGTCAGCTGTCCTGTCTCTGCTCCCTCCCAGCCTCTTGTGCCACTCCTTACTGGCAGAGCATGAGAGACTGAAAACCTTAGGGTAAGCGCTACTTACCAACTATAACATCGTTGTGTTCTCCACATTATTCTCAGACTAAAGCCAGAACACAGCACTGCGCCAGCTGCTAGGAAGAAAGTACTCTTATCACAGCTGAAACCAGGACAAAGTGGTTGAGTCCAGAGCTATTTTTTAGGTAGATGCTGGTCAACTCTGGGAGGGGTTTGACAGTGCATTAAGCAGGCCAGAGCAGTTTGAGAATAGAGAGGTTCCCTACATCTGTGCTGAACCCACTGCTCTGCTTTCTGTTGAGTTGAGCTGAATTTCTCAAACCCATAGAATTTTTTTCCTTCTGGTTGGTCAAGACACTGTATTTTATCAAAAAGTTTAGGGTGGCTTTTCAGTTACTCTCTGGTGAGGTGGCTGTCCCAGGTTCAGAGTTAATGCCATTTTCTTTTTCTCATGTTTTAAACTGCAGTTTCTTTCTGGTTGCCCTGAACTCATCATTAATATTCAAGGAGTAATTTGCAAATCCTTAAGGCATTCAGCTGGCTCAAACTTGGGAAGAAGTCAGCTGAATGGCTGGGTTTGTTAGCCGTAGCAATTGCTGCACAGCAAATACCATACCAGAAAGAGAAAATATAGGTACAGGAATGCAGACTATGGAACTAGGGAGGATACTACTCTATTGTGGATTTCAGGCAGACCTTGGTGTACTGAAGGCTGGCTTTTATTTGTGTCTGTGATGGTCTTGATGTTCTTTCTGGCAAGAACAAATTTGTAGTTTCGTATAGTTTAGGAAAGGAAATAGTGGAATGACTATTTTTCTGTTCTAGATAAATTCTAGTGAGTTGAGTTCTCTAGTGATGATATATCACTGTATCTTCACAAAAGTGGCTCGTTTTCAAAGCGGGGTTCATTTCCTTTTGTGCAGAAATTTAGGGTTGAAAATCTGATGGTATTTATCTGGCACAAACAGAATTCTGCAGTTGACAATATCTTGGCCATTCTGGCCTCAGCCAAATATAACTGAACTTATGTAAAAAATTTTTTAATTTACTGCACTTTTAACTGGCTGGAATATGATGAGCACTAAAAATGTTTCTTTAAGAATGCTTTTGCTTGACATTTGTAATGTCATTATGCTGTATTCCAAGTGGAAACACCTTGAAAAGTTGAATGGAGACACTAAACTTCTGTGCCAAGGGAGAGAAGCAGCAGTAGATGCCAAGTGCAACAGGACCCCAGTTTGCAAAAGGTAGCCTTACAGTTTTGTTCTTGCTTTTTTTCAAAGCTATTTAAGCACTGATTAAAATGTGGACATTTGAGGATTGCAGAAAAGTGAGACCAGTAACACCAGCAAGAGCCAGCATTTGAGCAACTGGTGTTTTGACCTTTATGTTGAATAGGAGTGTTGGTGCAACCTGGGCATGACTTTGCCTGGTAATGGAGGTCATGGTGAAAACAGTCTTCTTACAGGCAGAAGGAGCCACTAAGGTTTTTAATAAGACCACTGAGTTGTTTCAGTGCTGTCCTAAAATCGAATTTTAGGGAGTAGGGTCAGCATTGTGCAACATGAATATGTGCAGGAACCCATCCACCTCCCCGTATCACTCACAGGCACAGGTTTGGTTTTCATGGACTTTTTGTGAACAAGACCTCAGCCATCCCAGCAGACATCTCCAGCACATTTTGAACTTGGAGGGGTTCCAAGGAAAATTTGTATCTTATGCAGCATGTCTAAACATGTGCCTTGTTTCCTGTTTGCTTAACGTGGTTAAAGAAATGTAGAGGCAATAAATATAACTAAGTATCTAAGGTATGAAGAGGTTGTCCCCTCTAATAAAAAGTAACGCTCTGTCCTGCAGCCAGTGTACAAGCTACAAGGTTTCCAAAAGCAGGTTTGTCAGGGAATAGGTTGTAAAGGAAAATCCCAGTGGATTTTTCATGTGAGTTTTGTCGTGGTTTCAGAGTTGAATCCGTCATTAAAAGTCTTGTTTGGGTTTGTATAAATGGTGGCTTGTATCCTCATAAAAGTTAACGAAAAAGGGAAAATGAGAATAATATGTGCTTACATTGAAGGAAAAATAGGTGGATCACGATTCGTCTCTCCATCTTCCATAACATTCTCCAGTTATGCCAATTAGTTATTTTTTCTAAAACTTTTTTCTAACCAGATCAGAAATGTCTGAGAAGGAGCTGACAGATTCAAAGGATAAATGCATATATTACAGCTTGTCTCTGACAAATCGTCGATTCGCAACTGGACAGTTCTCTGGAAGTCTCATTGAGTCTTTTTGTTCCTTATTTGATGACTGTAGGTGGAGACTATTGTGCAAAAATTACTTTAAATGCATTCCTAAACAAGGAAGGAAATTGCCTACTGTACAGTTTTCTATAGCTGATTTTCAACATTTTGGACAAAAGACAGCATATAAAGAAGAAAATAGCTATCTTCTTGAGACAGAATTCTCAAAAAGGCTTCTAGCCAATACACCCTTGTACAGTTTCTTTTTTATGGTTAACTATGTATAGTTTAAGGTTTCCTTACAGGCTTTGTAAACTTAAAAGGGATGTTTAAAAATTTCTAGGATTGGCTGTGGTTTACCTTTTCAGCTCAGACCTGACTGATAAACTCTGGAGATGATACTGGGTAATTTCCTTGAAAGAATTGAGGTTTGGACCAAACCTGCCCTACATTTACTATTCTGTCTTTTAACTTTTCTGGATTTAAGTGATTTTTTTTTTTTTTTGATTTTTTTTTTTTTTTTTTTTTTTGCTAACTGTGAAAAATGGAACATTTGAAGCACCCAATTCCCCAAATTTTTCACATATGTCTCTGGGGGGATGTTGATGGAAATGCAGAATTTTAGTTTAAAAATTGCATTGTTTTCCTGTTTCTGGAACTGTATCTTTCTAATTGTCCATAGCTAAACCATATTTTCATCAATATGTATCTTTAAACTGACCATTCATACAGCAATTATTTAAAAAACCCCAACAGATAAAAGAACAAACAAACAAAAAACCCAAACACACAAAAAAGCCGACCCCAAATAAACCACCAAACAGCCCTCCTCCCCTGCATTTCAGAGGATAAATTTAGACATCAGGAAAAGTCTTCAAAAGTCCAGCTATCTTAAGCTGCTTAACATGAGCTAATGCCCTGTGTGCTGTTTGCATGCTCAAATTCAGTCGTTCTCTTATTGGCAAAATTGCTTATCCATATTTTTTAAGCTGTTTTCCCCTTTTGATAAGCATTTCGTATCACATACAACTTTACATTTGAATCACATGAATTAGCTTCCTCATACACTGGCATTAATAAGTGCAATGGCATTTTGGACTTGTGTTGATCTTAATGAGAAGTTTCTTGCTGCTGAGCTTAATAGCAGTAACTCCAGAGCTCTGCAGTTCTTGTTCAAGCTTCTGCCAAAAAAAAAAAAAAAAAAACAAACCATAAAAAATTATGACAAGCAACTAAAATAACCCTAAAGAAGCTGGGAATTGGTACTGCAGATCCTTGATGAGTTGTCTAAATGTGATCATCCCCACTGTCCATCTGGGCAAAGGCAGTTAGCCTGGTGTGCCCTGCTGCAGTTGTTCTATAGATGGATACGTCCTTCATCAAATATCATCTATTTGGATAGCATTTATTGTTTTGATAGCAGGTGGTAGTGGTATAATGGTAAAAGAGCTTAGAAGAGAGAATTCATTAACTCTAGATGGATCCAGTGCAATGCAGAATGCACTTTTGGGGCTAAAAGAGCATGGGATGAAGACTTAATTAATGTGTTTCTTTTGCTTGTATTGTGTGAAAGTATTCCATCAGTGCAGAGCTTTTATAGTGTGAAAGCTCTTCGCATCCTGTCTGATGGGAGCTGGTGGAGAGTGCAGCTGAAGGTGGTGTAGTAAAATGTGTGATTTTCTTTTTTATTGCCAAGTATTTATAAGAGGTTTCCTGGAAGTTTTAAAAATTTGAAATTGGGTGCTTTTTATAGCTTTCCTTTAATCTCATCTAGGAGCCAAGGGTCTTTTCTGTGTTGATGTTCTCAGCACTGCTGATGCACGCTTCTCTGGCAGGCACAGTCATCAACAAGAGGCTTCTTTGGATTAATGAATGTAATGTTAATCAGTGCCATGCCACCCAGGTCTGTGAATGCCAGGACTGTGATGATACTCAGGGATGTGGAAGGATGAGAGCACAGTACATACACAGCACGAAAGCTGCTGGTGGTCATCAGCTTTTGGCTACAAGCATCTTGGTGATGTCCTGAGCTAGAAGAGTCCATAGCAGTTCAGCCTGAGAATGCTGCACTTCTTCTACTTTCTGTTTTGCAACCCTAGTGCATGTTTCCAGCCTTTTCTGAGCGCATCAAAAGTGGGTTGTAGCTCCCTCATTCTCCTCTCCTGCCCTTTTCTGTGCTTCTTCATACCATGCTTTAGTTTCCTTGCAATGTAGGTGTCAGGGCTGCATGCGGAGTTGAAGATAAGGAGACACAGTGGATTTTTACAGCAGCACAGCAGGAATTTCTTCTTGGTTTTGTTTATTTTCCTAATAACTTTGTCTTTTTGGGCATGGCTGAGCAGCAAGCTGGTAATTTAAGAGAGCATTGTATGGTGACTCTTTTGAGGCTAACCGTGTGGTAGTAGTAATTTTGGTTTTGCACTTTCATGGAGATGCGACATTTAAGTCTTTTTCAGCAGAAATCTCTGAAAGCATACCTTTTGCAGTGGTCTGAGACTCTTTTTTTTTCGGCCAGGACTGCTTGAAGGAGGAGATTTCAGTGTTACTGAGACAACTTTGGTATTCACTTGGTCAGAGAAGGATAACTGAGGTAGCTGCCCAGTAATTCTGACTTTGCAGCTTCCCAGGTACTTTCTGCTGTGCTACAAAGTCCTCTCCAGCACGTTTTTGAGATTTTGAGCATTTTCAGCTTAAAATAATGCATCACAGTTCATGTATATTAATTCACAAATTTTCAAATGCTTCTATAGAAAGTGTCTGCAGTTGGTCCTAGTTCTGCTATGTGTTTTTCTGTGGTTTGTTTAAATTGAGCTTTCTTGAAATGCTGTTTCATACTGGGCTGTTACTACTGCCCTATTTATTTATTTATTTATTTTGGCTATTGAATTTTTAAGCCCCTCAGGCATAAGGAATGTGTAGTTTTGAAATGAATGTTTTTCCAGTCCTGTAAGCTGGCCTTGTTCTTGTAGGAAACTTTCCAATGAAATCTTAATTTTTTGGGCACTGTGGTCACTGTTTCTGGGAAGGAGACCTCATCTGCCAGTTTAAAGTCCACATAGAGGCATTGCTGGAACAGGAGCACAGATGCAGTCTGTCTTCTCAAGGGTTACTTTTTACAGCTTTTGATCATTGTAATTGCAGGAATTTGGCAGGCTGTGAGGCTTAGGGAGGAGAGTATTTGGCTTCTTTCTTGGCATAGAAATGACTGAGGGCGCATTGTGTTGTTGCTGTTACCTGCTTCTTGTCAGTCAAATAATGATTTAAGCCATTTTTTTTTTTTCAGAAGGACCATGGAAGAGAAAGTGTCAAAAAAAAGTCAAGAGCCAATTAAAAGTAAATTATTCAAAACTCTGAGACCTCAGTAAATAAACTGTAGCTGCCTTCAACTCTTTGCTATTTAAGCTCTGTTAAAACAAGCCTGTTCTGAATCCCTACTTGAATATGTATTGAAGAACCATGTTTAATATGCCTGTTAGCACAAAAAGATGCACTTTGCGGAGATTCAAAGTGATAAAAATAAACATGAAGAATTAAATTCTCCCTGGCCAAAACCACTGAGGCCAGTAATGTACCTACCTTAATCTGTCAGAAAAAGCATGGTAAGGAATAACTATAGAAAAAAACAGTCAGTATTGCAGTTATTGCTGTGGCTCTCACTGTGTCCCATCTGATTTTGTTCTTCATTTCAGAGCTTGCAGATTTGCAGAAAACAATTTCTTTCTCATTAAAGGCCTAATTCAGTCAATTCTTGGTGCTTTTCATAGTGGGATCTGGTCTACAGGCCAAATAATTTGCATAAGTGGAATCGCGGGGAGCTGTAAGCACATAAACAGTGCTGCCGAAGCACTGTAATATATGTATCTAGGCACCTGTGTGATACTTTGGCTCCTGTCCAGCATGTTCCATGTGTTGCAGAATTGAAATCTTTGGGCATAAGTAGGCTACAGTTCACTGAATCAGAGGAAATTATACTGCAAAGGTATTTGAAACACAGCTATTATGACAGTTTGTATGTGTAATGTCATTTAATGCTAGTATAGAAAAACATAGGGTAACGAATTTCAGGGTACAGGCAGAAAGAAATTACTGTTTCAGTGAGTTTTGGCAGTTTATTGAAACTGGTTGTTGAAGAACTTAAAGGAGTTGTGATGCCCTTTTTCTGTTTAATAAGAAGCCCTAGCTCCTATTTATTAGGGGAGAAATAGATAACTGGAATTGCTCCAGCCTACTTCACTGAAGAAGGTGAACTGCTTGAACTGTTGGAAATGAGCAGTAAAATGCCTTCCCTGTGAATTAGGACAGTAGGTTCTCTTTCATCTCTAAATCTGGGCAGATGCAGAAGCATCACTGCTGTGTGCTGTGGCTCATGGGCTTGTTTGCATCACATCTGCCACAGACCCTCTTAACTGCCTGTCTTAAGTTTACCTAAGCTGTCCTAAGATTTAGCCAAGTTTACCCCAGTCGTAAGGTTTATCTCAGTCTGGTTTTCTCTGTGATAGCCACCTTCTCTTTTGCTTTTACTCCTTCGCACCCTCTCTTTGCCAACTGCAAACAAACAAGTCCAGCTTTGATTCATGTTTTATACCTCTGTGCTTGTTAGCTCACTCTTCTGTGTCTTGCTGCTGGCTCTCAGAGCTAAACAAATAAAAGAAATCCTGAGCAGCAGCAAGGACGTTTAGTTAGCTGCAAAGTAGACAAGTTAACTTTCCAGGATTGGAAACCTTCAGTGCTTTTTAACCCCATTTACCACTTGCTTTTGGGATGCAACATCAAATCTTATGCTAGTTATGAAAAATTGCTGCTGGCTGGGGATTGGAGAAATTTTAAAATAATTAATAAATATTATTATAGAAGAAAAAGGCTCTTTGATATTCAATTTTAAACATGGTTTCTGATCACTAAGTGCTTCAGTACAGCCAAGATGCCTGCTACCAACAGCTTAAGTTAGCAGCATTTTTCATCAAAGTCAGAATGATCTGTAATGATGGAATGATGCTTCTGTATATCAGCAAGGGATTTTTGTTTGATGTATGTATTAATCAACAGCCATTGTAGCTGTATGCCCCTTAACAACTTCAATAAACACATCAAAAACTTTTTTATTCCAAACTGTCCCTTGCAGCATGTATTGAAAACCCACGAGTTTATCTAATGAAATAAGCAGTGTTATTCTCTTTCTGTATTATGTATTTAATGGCTTGGAAAGTAGCTTCTCATGAATCACATTAAATACACTGTCATCCAGAGAAAATGAATGTCTACCTCCGCTCAGGCAAAATGTTCTTACTGCCTAGATCACATGGTTAGAGGAGCAGGATTTGGAGGCTCAGCACAGTGATGTGCTGCTACCTTTGAGTGAAGCATTGAGGTCCCCTCTTCCAGGCAGGCTGGTGGGTTTCCCAGGGCTCAGGGATGGAAAGGGAGCTATCAGCGTGTTAGGATGGCAGTAGTGCCTTTTGATGTGTTGCATAACCAAAGCTGTAAAACTGTGATCTGCTGCAGAAAGGCAAGTTAGCTTGCCCTGTCATTCTGAGGGGATTAATCTCCCAGAGGAAACAAATTAAGCAAAGAGAAATTGCAACTTCTTCAGGTGTGCGCTTTTGGTCATGCAGTCTGAGGCTGTTTCTTTTTTCCCAGACCTGTATGCCAGGCGGTAGTGCAAGAAGGCAGAAAACCCACCACAACAAATGTTGCCTTAGTTTCTTTTTATCCCTCTTTCCTTCTGCAGAAAAAAATCCTTATATTTAACTTTTTTTGCTCTTTCTGCAAATAAGCAGTCTTTGTGCACTTTGTATTGTTAGTGGCTCTATGTTCCTCCAAGTTTGGCTCAGTAGTCTGGTATTGAAGGGAGTCCCCTGCTCATCCCTAATCAGTGTGTGTCGTTTTACTAATGCAAAGTGGTTTTGGCACATGCCAACTCATTTTGGTTTGGTGGAGACTAACCATTGAGAGCTCTTACCCACATGTGATCCAAGTACTAGTGGATTGAGACCTGCTCCTGAAACCCTACAAGGTTCTACCTCACTGATTTGTAAAACAGACACTCCAGAAAGGCTCTCAAGTGATGAGAAGGGCCTGCATAACCCCAAAGTAGCTCTTCTACTATCTGAAAGGTCTCTCTTCCGCTATTCTGCCCTCCTGTTTACTTTCTGCTGCTCTTTCCAGTGCCTTTCTTCTGGTGTGACATCCCTTGCCTTCTTTCACTTGCTTTCTCCATCTCTCCAGCACTTCCGGGAAACCTTCTTTCTTTTTACTAATATCCCTTTTCCCTACCATCATCTCCTGCTGTGCCACAATGTACCCTTCAGCTCTTGAGTGGGCAGGTGGAGGATTTAGTCTCTGAAGGCAGCAGGAGAGACAGAGGGAACCTGGCTGTGGACCTCAGGATCTGAAGGGACCATCCTGTAATTCTCACCCATCTCAAGTTTCAGCTGTCTGACCTGAGTGTCTAAAACACATGCTTGGATGCAGAGCAGGAGGAGATGGGATAGATGCTATCCTGTCACTTGGGGAAGGTGGAGGAGAAGATTTCTCTTTGGTCCCATGTTAAATGCTATGTGGAGAGGACAACCACTGGTGTTTGTGCTTAGGAAAATATCAAGGCAATAATGTTCATGGAAGTTGTTGGGGGGCTTTGAGGCAATGTCATACCTTCAACCTCCGTTTTTCTCATCAGATGGATGACAAGACATTGTTTTCAAAAGGCATACTGCTCAGTCCTCCCGTTTCATAAGTGATATTTTTAAATTGCCCTTTTCCATTTCCTTGCCCATGCTCTTTGATGTCCAATGTTATTGCTGCTGTTTGACTTTTGCTTTATTCGGACTGTGGTTGTCCACTGGTTTCCAAATACAGAAGCAAGAAAAGACCTTTCCCAAGATCAGGTCATTTTAGGAAGAGGGAGACACAGAAACTAGGGAAAACAAAGTAAACAGGGTAAATCATGACTGGGCATCAAATCTTACACAACATTAGGAGCAGAAGTATCATTAAATTATGTATGATGTATGACAAAGGATGGCAAGAGAATGGTGGCAGACAGGGAAAGCTTTTGACAGTCCCAGAGATTGTCACGTGGCCAGCTCAATCCTTTCTCTTTCCCCTGGAGTACCCGTGAGTTGTACAGGATATTTTTAATAATTTAATCTGTGAGCTTTTTTGCTATGATCAGCACACTGTGGAGAGTAATAAAAGATTTACTGGAGAGGAAGCTGTCTGCTAATTGCTTGCACACTTATTTTCGTGCAGCTGGACTTGAAGCTACCATCCCTTTCTACCCAAGTCAGCAAACAACCAGCATGAGGTGCTAACTTTTGATCCTCTTTGACCTATTTTGATTTCAAGACTCACACCAAAGGGGAAAAGCTTTGCAGTCTTTCTCGAATTCCTCTGGCTGTGGGTTGAAGTCCCAGAACTGCTTTGCTCTAGAGAATTGATTCTGGAGATGCCTCGTCACCATCCCTGTGGTCTTGGAGGCAGATGATCTTGCTGGGGGGGGGCATAGGGTAATCTTGGTGTGAATAACCATATTTAAAAAGGCGTTGGGTGAAGCAGCAGGACCTGATTGCGGTTATCTGCACACTCACCAGGAAGTCTGGATACAGGGAGAAAATAATGCCCTGGAAGGACATTTTAGATCTGATTAATGGGTATCAGGTGCTATAGTCTTGTTTTAATAGGGGATACTTTTGGTAATTAAAGTGTGGATACTCTGAGCTGGACTGAAATTCTTCCAAAAACTACTTCTTCTGAAGGAAGGGCAATACCCGCTTTGACTAGAACTACAGATTTATCAAGGAGGCAATGATTTGTTGAATTATATCCCAAAATATTAACTCTGGTACTAAATAAAATCTAATATGGAATCCTGAATGTGATTGCTTGTTAAACTTCATCAAAGTAAATGTACTGTCAAAAGCAACAAATGGTGATTCACTCTCATGAAAGTGAGGGAATTTTCTGACACTTGGTAGAAATAAGTGTGTTTCAGCAGCTGTAGTCAGCTTGCAGCAAAAATGTCCATTGTTTTAGTTTAAATGTTTTTAGGTGACTGGTTGTATATTTTACTTTTGCCAGCTTTTCACTATGTAGAGCAGAAATGTGACTTTCTGATTACTATGCCAGCAGAAGTGAAGCTGCACTTACATTTCTTTTTCTCAAAGGCATTGCACGAGCAAATGCCAGTGTTTGATATAGAATGTAGGGTTTAGGAGAGGCTCTGGTTTGAGACCATCTTAAGAACCTGAACATACACAAGTCCTTGGGACCTGATGAAATCCATCTGCGGGTCCTGAAGGAGCTGCAAATGAAGTTGCTAAGCCACTGTCCATCATAGCTGAAAAATCATGGCAGTCAGGTG
>JANRGW010050060.1:14766-46872 GCA_024733675.1 Psilopsiagon aymara | reverse complement strand
CAACCCCCCCCCCCCCCAAAAAAAAAAAGCACAGGTTGATCAGTCATTCATCACTGAGAGATGCTTATCACAGAAGTTGGTATAAACTGTCAAAAAAGATTATTTTTATTATAACTTCACTCCCCCATCCCAGTAACACTTTTATCCAGAGGAACTGCACTAACTTTTTAATGTCATAGGTCAGATTAAATAGGAAGAAAAGAAAACTTGCTCTGGTTCTTTCTTATGTTGCCTATCTTTAAGGAGGCCTGCTTGATATGAAGACAATGTCCTTAACGTAATCCTATTTTTAAAGGGGTAAAATAACTAATGGACTGTAGGTCCAGACTTCTTGGGCTAATAAAGAAGACAAGCTCTTCAAAACAGGAGTAAAATACAAGACAGCCTACTACAGAAACAGTGTTAATCAAATCCAACTATGACAGCGCAGAGCTATCAGGCAGATGTCTTCTCACCTCCACGGCATTAGCATTTGTGTGTGTATCTATATATATGCATATAAAAATAATTTCTTAATGTATTTCTTGAACAGAAACTACCGCTCAAAGCACTTCACGAGTCGGAGGGTATTTTGGGCAGGGAAAGATGATGACTACAAAGGTGAAGGAGATTTACATTAAATTTGGCTTTGGATCTCACAAACTAACTTTCAGTGGAAAATCATCTCTGTTCCACAGGGCATGTAATTTACTTGTCTTCCCAAAAGGCAGCTGACACTAACATTACAAATACAAGGCTCTGAGTCTCAATTACAGGAATTAACTCCATTTGGCCTGGCTGGATTTTGTTCCGTAGCCTTGCTGCAACCATGTTTCAATGCAGATTCTGAGCCTGGTCAGAACACAAATGGTAGCAAATGTTAGGTTATTAGTTGAATAGCTTTCTTTATGTGCACACACACCCCTCCAGTACCCCCCTGTAGATCTCCTTAACAGACCTCAGTTAACATGAGGTACAAACCTTCACTTGTCAAGAGCTAAAACTTGTGTTTTGTGTCTCAGTACCAACTGTGTAAGACCACATTACCTTACTGAAAAAACATCCACACCTCCTTGTCACAAAGGCAAATTACAAAACCTCAAGCGAACAAAATGAGATCCACAGAGTTTTACAATGGAGATAGCATCGTCTTTAGTAACGAGCTGCAGCCTGCAGAGTGTGCATGTCCCAGCACACAACGCACCTCCACACTGCACCTCTGCAGCATGGAAAAATTAGTATGGCTGCACTACACATTTGCTGCCTTTTACAAAACCCAGTAAATAAACACCATGTTTTCTAATGGAGTTTGTATGTTATGGCCTTAATGTACTTCTGTGTAAAAACAGATTTTGTTTGCATAATACAGGAAAAAGCTAATTTCCAACTAATCAAAAAGACCATAAATCTATGAAAGCTCACCAGATCATATAAAACAGGAAAACTAATCTTCAGAATTATTCACAAAAGCTGTTATGCTTAAAATAGGTGGTATTTTCGAAGTGAGATGCAACACATGAATGCTATTAAATCTCTTAATACCTAGTATTGCTTTTATACTTTGGTATGTATCAGAGCAATGCAATACAGCTTTGCAAGACTTGATGATATGAATTTTCCATTTTTCTTTTCCATCTGTTTATGTGTACACATGTGTACGCACGTACTCTCTCCTCCCCGCTCCCAATGGCTCTTGCACAGTTATAGTGCTTCACTAAATAAAGTCTGAAGAAAATTTAGTGTTTTCCTCCTCTGTTTTCACACAAGCATCTAGAAGAGAATTAAAACGAGGAAGGAAGATTCTGCTGATGATCCTGTTTGCTGTAAGTCATTGACATCTCAGCTTTCACTTCACATACATCCCCCAACTGGTGCATGTAAGTGACCAGTATGTAGTACCTATTAAGATCGTCCATTAATGAGAGGAAGAAAATGAAGAAAGAAAAGTTGGAGGAAGACTGCACTTTTCAGAAGTATTTGTTAGAAAACATTCCTATAACCAGGGATATATTAAAAGTTGTATGCTTAATCACAAACAGAGGAGGACAGAAATGTTTTTCAAAGAACTGTTTCCCTAATTGTTTAATATTCTGACAATCTCTATGCCCCCAAACCTGCTCTATTCTATGCTTTCTGTTGTACAGCAATAATTAAATCAATTACTGCACCTACAGCTGCTACAGACCAACTTCTATGGAAACAGTCTTGGGAATGTGTATTATCTGCTGGGCTGAGGGCTCAGGAGAGCGCTTGTTCTAAACTTCAGTTTTATCTATCCTACAGAAAGGAGCCCGCACAAATCAGTGTCTTGCTATGCCTTGGCTTCTAGAGCTTCCATGTTCCAAAAATCACAGAAAAAAGCCCAAAGCTGTTTCTCCTTTATCACACTGGGTTTTGGAAGGCTTAATTCCTTATGCCAGTAACTTTAAAAAATAATGTAACAGAAAGAAATTCTCACCTTGGTATCTCCCATACAACAGCACCCAAAGAAGTCGACTCTACGGTTGTGTTGCATCAGCAAATAGGCAGGAAAATGAAAAGAGAATAGGGAGACAGGCTTGTAAGACATATTGCAAGTGGAAAGTTAGCTCCTAAGTGGTGTGTTAGCCTTGGGGCCTTCTTCAGGCCGTGAAAAAAACAGAGCAATTTACAGATAACCAAGCTGAATGTTTTGTTTGCTTGCTAAAGGTTTAAATTTTTTGTTGGGTTGCTTGCTTTTCTTGTTGTTGTTTATTTTTTAATGCTCAAGAACAGAGATTATTCATAATTTGCAGATTTCCTAAAAAGCCAAGGCAGTGAAATAATGTAACATTGTTATTTGTACTTGTTAACAGCAGCAGCAATAATGAAATACTGGAAGAGACAGTAGGGAAAAGAATATGATGTTTCCTTTCTTTCCCAGCATTTGGAAAATGGCCTATAGGAAAACACCACTGATTATTTTTCATAGGAAAAAGAGCAGAAACCGTGCTTTGTCCCCCACCACTGAGGATTAGCTGCTCAGAGAAAAGATTTTTCATTTTCACACATGCACACGCTTCTACATATGCTTGGTTTAGATAAATTTGCAGAAGCTGCTTTAACTAAACTGATGGGAAGCTTGGCTGCATCTGAAATACATGGTAATTCTCATGGACAAGAGGGTGGGTACTGCATGCATGTTGTTCAGAATTAGACAGCAATTTAGGACTCCAGATTGATCTGGGGAGAGCAACCATGCTTTTATTCAGTCACTTAGGAGCAAGCAACCAATACTGTGACCATGGTAATAAACTCAGATGCAAGTGTGTGTGCAGATGGAAGAAAAAAGAAGATGTACTTGGGTTCTTTCCTCTTTTTATATTTTAATAAACGCAACTTCAATATGGGCACGGGTAGAGACATTTAACTGTCCGGTTTGGCCCACGTGAAAGCAGAATTCATCTTCCCTCTCCTTTCCCACCTCTCCCTCTGTTTGTTACCTCTTTCCATGCCTCCATTATAGTCAGATTTGACAAAATCTGAAAATTTTATTCTAACATCGTTTAGAAGTGACATCAGAAACCGAAAGGGTCTGAAACCCCTCCATGACTAGGGAACCAGAGTTCAGGGGGAGATCACTGCACTCACCATGGCTTGCTCCGGTTTAATGTTCAGTCTTTCATTGCCAACTACAGTTACATCTCCACAAGAATACATTTAAAAGGGGAAAAAAAAAACAACCCAGCTCAGCAAATGCCTCTTGTGCTGTTTGGCTGATTTAAGCCTAGCTCAAAAACCCCACAATGATGGGTTCAGGATAAACAGTCCACTCATCCTCCACTGGTAGAAAAAAATCCTGTGGGATTAAGTTGTGGGAGTGAAAGGAGTAATATCCATGGATATACAAGTACATTAAGACACTACTAAACTGCATTTCTAAAGAGACTCCTACAGACTTACTGTAAGTCACATATGCTCTGTATTAAATGTACCAAAACAAGCTTTAATTTTTCAGATAGTCAAATGTTGTAATATGTGAGAATGTAATCTTTGGTATGAATCTTTCTGCTATTATACACGTTTTGACCTCATACTAGTCTTCCCCTCTTGAGTACACAGCATGTACATTTTGCTTAATTTTAGAAGTATTCCTGTTTGCATATGGTATTCCCCAGGAAGATTAATAGCTTCCTACAAAATACATAATTCAGCTCTTTCTTGCCATTCTGCAAATACTATCAACTGTACTTCAATACACAGTTTCTGAATATCTTAACACCAATAGCATTCTCACACTTCACATTTTCCATTCAGAAAACACCAAACCTAACCCAAAACAGAGGTTTGTGGCACTCTATGTAATTGTATGAAAATTCTTAAGTTCATGCAAAATCTATTATCAATTTTAAAGTACATGAGAAAGGATTTTCAGAATAGTTCCTCTTTCTGTAGACACCATTTTATCAATGAGTACTTCACAATTATAGAAATGCTAAAGACTTTGGCTCACATTCATTTCTTACACAAGTTTTCTACAGATGAAGAAACAAGGATACCAAGAACTTAAGTGAAAGGTAATGTTATAGGAAAAATCAGTTATTGCACCTAGGACTCTCAATACTTAAGAAAACATTCATTCTTGACTCCATAAAAATGGCAACCACTGTCCAGTCCCAAGGTAAGCTATTCAACCCCTTCCTTCAACACAAAAATCTCAGTTCCCTTCCTGGAAGAACGGGATAGCCTGGTTATCAACACACTGCTTGGAAGCAGCACGATGCATCTCTACTACCAGGTGTGCTATTGTGGGACCTGCTTCCTGGACTGTAGCACCACAGACTTACTGTGTGCAACATGCAGAAGGAATAGAGAGAACCATACCTACCCATTTTCCATTACAATATTCATCAATAAATCAAACTCAGATGCTGGGGCCAGCTCATATCTTCTGTCTTAGTTTACTATGGAACCTGTCATGACTACAAGTGGACAGGACTTTAGTTTTACATCTCATCTGAACAACAGGGCCATCAGAAGCTATCTTGTCCCCTGGTACATTGCTGGGGCATTGATTCAGCACGGGTTGAGAGAGAAGAGTGTCACCTACTGAATCACAAATACCACCTGCTAGAGCAGTTTTTCTTCTATGTGTCACATCTAATCAGCATAGCACAATTCTCACAGCTGCTGGGAAGGCTGATTACATTTTCTTTCAAGGAACTAAAATTTAATTTTATTCAGGCAAGACACTGGCGTTGATGGAAAGAAGGGCTTTTACTGAGATTTGGAAGTGCATTAACAAAATGTTACGGGGCCATATGGCCATCGGTACTCTGGCCAAGGTAAAGACCATTTAGGGGTAGTTGGAGAGGTGGAGGAAATTCCACCACAATAGAAAGATCACGCTTTGTGAGAGCACAGAGCTGATGAACACAGAGCTGGGTGACACACACAGAGGCATTCCCACACTGCTCACCAGATCATGTCTTTATTTTTAAAGTAATATCTAGGATTTCTTTTAATTTTTTTTAGATCAAATTTGCTATTCAAAACAACTTAACATGAATGTTCTTTTAGTATTAGTGATAAATTCGCAAGGCTCCATGCAGCGTGGAACACTGAATCCATGTGGCTAAAAAACTGGTTATGCAAGCAAGGCATATGCTTGAGGGGATGAAGAAAAATTGGCAAGATACAGCTTGCCAAGGCATGCCACACATTAGCTCTACTTTAAAACTGTTAGGAAATTTCAGCATTTGCAGTTCGTTTTCTCTACAAACACACAGAACGGGATGCATCTTCTTTCCTGAATCATGATGAAATGATCTCCCTTCCCCACTTCCCCCCTATTTTGATCACATCTTCTCTTTGAAATTAATGGCTACCTTTCTCAGATGATGTTACTTCTGAGCTAAAAAATAGGCATTAAACAGAAGCAAACATTTTTTTTGTACAGCAATTACTGTGCATTTGTGCAGCACACAGCACTGCTCTTGGAAATGGCTTAAAACGTACGAACACATAAAAGAAAGACTGCACACACAGGATACTGCCATGTTGTTTTAAAGAATCACTTCATCATAAATTGTCTTTCTCTTTTTTGAACCTGTGTTCTGAATTGTTCCTAACTGCAATCCTGGGGATTGGAGGACTGGGGGGTAGAATCTGACAGTACCAGAAATCTTGAGGAGTCAGTATCTACAGTGTACCTTCAAGTTTCTCTTACAATGACTAAATAAACAAAATACATTCTGTTTTTTTAACATGGAAGAAACGAAAATGTTAGAAAAATGTTAGTTTCTTATTTACAAGTACTGCAGAAAGTAGATATTAGGCATAAACCCCATCTACTAATGTTTATCACAGCATGGTGAAGAATAACAACTTGTCTGGATAAAGAAGCAAGAGAAAACACAGAAAGGGAATAAAGGGTGGGAACTGTCTGGAAAATACAGGAGAATTACAATACAGTAAGACAAGAAGTATCAGATTAGATCACTGAAAATCGACATTTACATTCCAGTCTTTCAGGCAACAGTGAATTTTCCAGACAACTGTGGAAAATTCTGGATTTTCAACATATATTGAAGAAGTTTAAACAAATATAAAATAATGGGTTGTTAAAAATCCTGTTCAACAAACCCAGACTATCTTCTTCCTACCCAAGGTTATATTAGCTTTCTGCTAACCTCCATCAATTCAGTTAGCATAATTACTGAGCAGTATTATATATAAGCTTCTGCTTGCAAAGTGACCATACATATTTAGAGTGGTGCACCTGGAACCCTGCAAGCAAAATAGGAAAAACAAGGCAAGCCCCTAGGATTTTAAACACTGTGTTCAACCAAATTCCTGTCTCCCAGAATTGCTTCTGCGTGTTCTTTTATTTTACCTTTTTAGGTTTGGTTTGGTTTTGTTGTTTGGTTATTTTTAAGAGGTAAGTTAATTTCATTACTAGTAATGATGTACATAATCTTTCTCTTCCCACTCTTCCATTATCATCCTTTTGAATACAGGCATGCCAGTTACTGTGAAGCAGAGATTTTTACCCCAGGTTTGCTGGAGTTCCACTCTGTCTGTAACTCTGTAAACTTATACTTCATAAAGCAAAGCAGAGCGCAGAGTATCTTCCGCATGACCCAGTTATTTTCTTACCCAATATTTGTTCACAGAAGACAAAAATGACCTCATTTAACATTCTGGGGGTCTGCAAAGCTATTACCCTTGCTAAACACTCAGCAAACATGTAATTTACCGGGCAGCATTAGACAGAGTTCAAGCTCTAGCATGGCATGCATTTAGTATCCCGATCCTGTGACATTTCAATGCAAAGCAGGCTTCCTGAGAAGTAAACTAATGCTAATCAATAGATCTGACTCAGTGAAAAGCCTTAGACTGATAAAAGAAGGCATCAAACATGAAGACAGATCATTACCTCGTCTAGCAGCTGTCTATCATTTTCCAGCGAGGTGCAAAACTGTTTCTTAAAACATCACTTTAACTCAGTTCAAACTGAAACACCATTTCAAAAGCAACCTCGGTGGGGTTTAATGCCACTGTTTTACTAAAATTGGTCAGATCCCTTTTTGCAATTGCCAGAAAGCATTGCTATTAGCACCACTCAAAATACTTCCACAAAGGCTGTTTTACGTCTCCACAGAGAGACATTTGGATATTCCCTTTAAAGTCAGGTACCTTAAAGGTTAAAAAAAAAGTATCTGTAAAAAGGCAAAGAGTTTTTTCCTATAAAAGGCTGTAGTCAAAAAATGATAAAGTTTTCTCCCTTTGCTCTATATAACAGCTGTTAACAAGAGACAGCAGTTAACCCTTGAGCTCAAATTCATTCCTGATATAAGTATTTGCTTCGTTGAGCTTTCAGGAGCACATTAATTTGGTTCCCACTGTGAATAACAGCCTATCAGTGGAATATTTAAGATATTTAAAATTTTTATTAAGAAGCCAAAGGAGCTGTATTAACATTTGGAAGGAAGGGAAAAATGCTTGCATGAAATCCTACCTCTTTTACAAAAGACTCCTTTATGTTCCAAAGCCATACTGAAATCTGGAGCATTTTATCAAGTCAGATTCATGCCTAGCTCTGAAAACAGTACCAGTTAAATCTAATAATCATGTTGAACCCCCAGCTTTCCCACCTTCAGAAAGTCTTTTGGTAACCCTGTTCATTGTAACTTAAGCCTCCACGCCAGTTTACAAGCACCTTCATAGAAACAGCCAACCAAACCTGAAGTTTTGCAACATAAAAATGATGTACAGGTCTCATGAGGAATAATTCCCTATACATTTGTTTCAGATTGCAGTCACCCTATTTCAATGAACCCTTCCCTCTAAAAAATATATACAAATCTCAGGATGTGTTGTGATTTTTTAGAATAGGAGCACTTGAGGTCATGGATGTTGAAGTATGTACTTCATGAAATACAGGCTCTGCTTTTACAAATGCTCCTACAGTAAGGATATTCTATGTTCTTCCAAGGTCATACTTTTTTAACACCCCTCTGCACAGAGCCCTGTATGTTAAAACATTTTATTAGGTCACAAAAATAGGATCAAAAGTTAAGACGTGAAAATTGAGGTTGCTGATGTCAACTCAGATGTGGTCTTCTTTCCCTGTTGTCACCCATTTGTTCATGTCCTACTCCTCCTACCTTTCTCTTGTGAAACTCCTGGTCTTACTCTCACAGCAGACCTAGAATCTTCACTCTCTGAATTTCTGTCTCTATAGCTCCCAGGCTCTACTCTCCTTACAGCCCCCATCCCTGGAGACCTAGGCTCTGTGCGCCCCATGCCCTCACACAATATCATCCCAACTCTTTCTCTGCATCCCTTCTGCGCTACCACCAGCATCACCTCGAGCCCTCCTGCCCTACAAGGGCACAGCTCTAACCTTCCCAAGGCTCCTCATTAGACCTCAAGTTTCTTCCTTCTACTTCTGTCCATTCCTCAAGCCAGTCATCCTGTCTTTTTACCCCCACAATGCGGTTTCACTCCCTTCCTGCAGCTGCTAAGGACCCATTCTGTGCCATATCCTTGGCTCAGGTCTTGAGTCTCACCTCTGCTTTGAGAGCAGCCTGCTTTCTCCATTGCCGGGCACAGCCCATTGTTGCTGGCACAGGTGAGAGCATGACAATGAGAGGCTCTTTTGAAGAATTTAGCTATGCTCCTGGGCCAAGCAGGTGACATTACAAACTCAGATCTGCCAAGTAAGGGTTTACATGGGCAGCTTCATGGCAGTGCTCAAGGCCAGGCTGGACTGAGTCTCGGGTGACATGGTTTAGTGTGAAGTGTCCCTGCCCTTGGTAGGGGGGTTGGAACTAGATGATCTTAAGGTTCTTTCCCACCCAAACTATTCTATGATTCATGGCAATGGTAAGTGACCTACCCTGCACGCCAAGCACAGCAGCAGCTCAGTTTTAAGCTTCTGCTAAAACCAATGGGACTGAAAGGTCTGTTTCAAGAGAAGAGGTTGTGGTGTGGGGGTTTTAATATGACTAAACCCATTTTTCTTTAAATCCATTCCTTTAAAAAGCTGAGCTGTTTTTCTGAGTTTCCAACACTTTCTAAAAGTATCTGTAAGCAACTTAAAACAGGCTCCTACAGTAGGAAATGTCAGACATCCTGAGTATTAGTGCTATCGCGCCTGCCCATAATAATTTCCAAATTAAATTTAGATTCTCTGGTATATCTTCACCTAAACAGATTTCCATAACCACCAACCAGTAACACTTAATTTAGGAGTGCTGTGTTAGATGACTTTGTTCCCAGACTCAGGCTGTGAGGCTAGCATCCCAAGAGACACTCCCACCTCTTCCTGGGGATAAACAAGCCAGCCCTGGGAACATGAGGCAAACAGCAAGAAATACTAGTGAGCTTTTACAAATTTTAATAAACTTAAACATGGGATTGAAAGCTTGGGATTTTTTTATTTACTATTACCCTGAAGTGAAAATGGAGCAGGGAAGAGGGGCAGAGTATTTTTTGCATATGCTGTAAATACGTGAAGACCATTTTTGCCATTCAACACCTGTCCTTTTTTGGTTTGCTTTGGTTTTTTGAGCAGCCTGGCATCAGGCAAAAATCTACCTTTTTTTCTGTCTACATGAGGAATGTATATGTAGGAGGCTTCATAACCCTAACAGACATTTTTGTCATGGCCATCCTTCATTTGTGAATCAGGCAATTCAAAGCAAGCTGTTTCACTGTCATTGCCATTTTGATCACTACATGTGAGATGTTACTGCTCTACTCCAGACTCGTTCTGGAGTCTGTCCTCAGCCACTGCCTTTTACTTCTCCCCTTCCCCCTTTTTTATATTGTTAGAAACATTCATCTCTATACTTATACATACTTCAACTAAATAAGCAATTTTTGACATTCCTGAATACTTACAGTTTACAAAGGATACTTGTAATTAGAAGGGCCACCTTTGCTTATTTTATCACTGCACCACAAATAATACTTCTTTCTATTGCACTGCTGTGTTACACAAATGCACATGTAAGAAATGAATTGCTGGGTGGGAGAGGAAAAAGAGGAACATGAATGTACTTTAAGAAAATATCCTGGGGAGAGTAGAAGACAACAGCTTACTAAGAAATTATATATATATTGTTGAGAATGGGTTACTACCCATCTTTGAAGTCCTGGAATTGGTCTGCTCTATCATATTAAATGGGAAATGAGGGGGCTGCAGATGATAATCACTCCTCTGACCTTCATCTTCCTGGGTTAAGCAGTCAGAAAGGAAAACTGTGTAAATATCATTAGTAAAAATGCTACAAATCTGAAGATCCCAAACTACTCCAGAGTACACTGGGTCTCCAGTGACCTGTACTAGGATTTTTTTTCCTGAAATGGGCTATCTCCTCCCATGTTTTGCAGGAAGGAGAAAGAGAAGAAGGAGAAGAGAAAAAAGGTCTGCCATCTCAACATCAGTACTTGAACTGTCTCTTCATTCTGCCAGCTATCAGTCCTTATTCACTCCACATGGTGGAAGAGAGTCTCATCTCTTTGAACTTGTCTCCACTATTTTCAAAAGAGATGGAGCAGAAAAAAGAAGAGAGGGAGAGAAGAAAAGAGACAAAGAAAAAGACAGGGAGGACATCAAGGTGAGTTAGATTTGTACATCATTTATCCTACAAGAAAGCACATGCTTTGATCTACCTCGAGCCAGACAAGGGCATTGTTAGGGTTGCATTTTGTCTACAAAGCTAAAGAAGTAGTGAGTGTAGTATTATGCTGCTGTGTCAGTCTAGTTTGACCAGTTTCACAAGTTCACTAGAAAAGGAAGTGTGACATTTTCATTTAGAAGAACATGAGTGAAGCTTAAAAACATGGCTAGGCATGTTGGAGTAACTGGGATGGTGTGTTTCTGAACAGGAGAGAACCTTGGTTTAAAATCAATTGAACATTTTAACAACCAATGACAAATTTGTCTGAACTAAAATTTGAATGTAGAAAAACTTCACTGAAGATAACGGGAGACAAAGAAGAGAGAGATTTCGAGAGGAAAAGAAAGAATTTATATTGCCACTCCAGTTCTTTGATATCTATAGCTCGTGGGTTCACCCGCACAGCAGGTCCAGATACACCCTGTCACTCAGGAACAGGTGCTCTGTACCAGTACCTGTCTGGCATCCCAGTGTGGTCCTCCCACAGCCTCCCTCTCCTGTACATCTAAGCCAGAGCATGCCCTGTGCCATGCCAGTTTTTAATTGTGCACTGTCCCAAAGACAGGAGTTCCAAAAGGACTTTCAGGCAGGAGAGGAAAGGGGAAAGAGGAGGAATACAAACTTTGAATATTCATGTGGGCTGTGTGTTATAAATGACATCAGTTACCAATCAAACCCTGTTTCTATACATGAAGGGCAAATGCAGAGAGGTCTGGGAATAAGCCCCGTTCACACACAAACATGGTAGTGGTCCCAGAATCTTTCAAGTAAGGAACTGCTACAAGACCTTCCTCCCAGAACTCCCTGTGTGCCCAGCAGGAGCTGAGCTCCACGAGGTTTCGGACAGTGCCAGGTGTGTATTTCAAGGACATCAGGGATGGTGGTACTCCTCAGTGACGCCAGAGCAGTGGCATGAGCATGCTCTGGTGACGAACAGGAACTCCACCCCGACAGTTTTGTATGAGACTTTAATGCATCTAATTATCCAGTTGAACAGTCTCCATGCAGATATGGTCATACTCTTTGTTTTTTCATTATATGCTGCAAGTATCCTCAGGGAGTGATCTGCTTCATCGCTATAGGAAGAATGAACCTTTTGATATCGAAGATGTAAAGAGAGGGCTTGGCACTAGAAGTGGTTTGGCTTAAAGCATGCAGGTTGACAACCAGGTTTAAGAGGAGTTAAAAAAAACACCTTGCAGAGAAACTCCAAATGTGCTACAGTAGCACCCTTGTCCAGCCAGAGCACTGTGTGGGAAGGATCACCAATAAAGGCCTGGATTTCTTCCATCTTCCCAGAAAAGGGGACTCCAAAAGAAACACAACCTTTGCAGTAAAGTGAAAGAAGAAACAGATCCTTGTGGATTGAAGGTCCGACCAAAGAGAACTAACAGAAAGTACACAGAGGTGGTTTCACCCGTCACCACATAAACAAGATAATTTTTAAAATAAGCTAGGAAAGTCTCTTCCCTTCATGTGGTTCTGTCATCATGGGCAGGGACAAGAAAATTCTACTCCCTCAGCCCTGTGTGCTCAAGGACAAAACATGCTTCCTTATTAAAAATTAAGCATTTGTCACAACAAAAGTCAGACAGAGAGGAAGGGTTTCTCATGTCAGGGTCGTCCAGCCTTGAAGAACAAATATCCTTGCTGGGACATGAACCAGTTGTCCATATACTGAGATGTCTCTGCATGCTAAGGGAACCAACTGTTCCTCACAAATCAGGAAACAGTCTAAACCTAGGATTTCAGGTTTCACATCCATTTCCGAAGCTACAAAGTTTTGAAGGGCTGCACAGAAATATATTGATTGGGAAAAAAAAAAAAAAAAAGAGACAGGACACAAGATAAACAACACATGGTCTAAAACCTGTGCTGCTGCCCAAAGACCTTTGAGCCACTGAATCCAGATTCTCTACAATGACCTTTAAAGCCTGAATGGAGCTTACGTGTTGCATTTTGGCATTCACTGTTTTATACCCCCAGCTCTTAAGGCATAAAGTGCTGCTACAGAAAGGCTGTAAGAGTCTTTGATCAAACAGCTGTTCAGACAAAGTGAAGTAGATAGTAAACTTCCCTGAGGTAGGAACAGTTTTGTTAAGGTCCTCACTAGTAAACAAGGAGACATTTTGGAAATAGAAATGGTCTTGTCCACAGTAAGACAAAGAAGATATCCACTGGATGTTTTCATAGCTGTATGAAACCAGAAACCTCAAGATGAAAAGACATGAACAAGCCAAGAATCGGAGCAGCCAGTGTCACTATCCCAGACTTGAACTTGTGAATTACAGTGCACAGTTCTTCTAAATAAGAGAACAGATTTAAATCTGCTATTTCTCTTCAGTTCTGAGAAATAACATTGTTTAGGTATCCCGCACACTTCACAGTGGATGAAAATTAGGGCAACCTAGCATCAGCAAGGTATTTACTATCTATGTGAAGTATCTCTAAAGAAAAACAAACAGCGGTAAAAAAGAATTAAGGAGACAACACATATGATTTCTGATAATGGTGTGCTGGACCCATGAGTCTGACATTGCATGTGCTCCCTGAAAAACTTGGTTCCCAGTGATAAAATTGGTGAGTACTTAACTATCACTGCAGGGGAAGAGAAAACTTATTTATTCACATTTAATCCACATCACTTCTCAAGGTACAACAAATTTTAACAGTTTGGAAATCATATGCTATAGATAACAACATAATAATCAAAGACAGCAAAAACGATGTCGTAAGTTGACCAGTTCTGAAATACTGGACGTTCTGTTATGAATGGTTTCCAAAACTACTGCTATACAGAGACCTTAATCCTAACCTGCAGAAAAATTAGACTACTGTATTTTATGTACCTCATTAGTTACAGGTAAAGTATAAAGAAAAAGTCACAGTAAAATAAACTACCTAAATTAAAACATTCAGAAGTTAAAACAGGACGGGAAAGACAGCTAAATAAGAGAAAAGGCAATCTGTCATAAGCAGAAATGGGTAAAAACTTACAGGAATAGCTGTGCTTAAGCTGGAACTGAGAGAAAGTTCCTAAGTAACAGCACGACCTTCCAGTCAGGGAACTGAATGCAAGGGGGCTCTGTGTAGAGGGAGGTAACAAAACATGCTATGCGCAGAATCAAATAACAAATCTATGATCTTCTGTGATTATAGCTTAAAGGTTCCTCATCTGTCCCAAGGAGCGTGCCTCTGTGTACAAGCTGACCTTGTAATAATGCTTATTTCAGAGTGAATGTACAAGCATTAGCAAATTAGCCGCATCCCCTGGGTTGATTTCTGCTTTTCTCTTTTCTTTTTCCCTTTTTGTTAGGGGTACGAGGAGAGGTAGAAGGGTAAGAAGGTGGCAGAGAAAAAGGCATGGGGAAAGACAAGCTAAGAACATAAAATAGAACCTAGAAACATACAACCCGAACTGCAAGTATTACTTCCAGAATAGATTATGGCTGCCTATACGTCTACAGACAAAATATTATTGTTTTTAAAGTAATATAGAAATGATACGTACAATTTCACTCTGTCTGTCCTTCCTCAAAGGCATGCTGCAGACACAAATGGATCCTCCTAAACAGTTGAGAATGGTGAAAAGATCTCTGTTTCAGCCTCAGGCTGAAATCTGAATCTATTTCTCCTGTATCAGTTTCCTTTTAAATATCAATAAACACTAGTTCTGAGCGACTTCCTTGAAAGACTTGCTGTTTCTGCCTCTCTTCATCCATTTATGTTGCCTATTCTACTTCAGGTTAAACACATGTTGTTAATGATGCAGCGGGATCGGATACGTCTTCCATTCACACACTTTTAATTAACAAACAAACAAACACAGCAATAGGTAGCTTTTTCTAGTCATTTAAGCCTCTGAACTCCGGTCAAAGCCTGCCCACCAAATTATGCAATTATGGTTTATTTCCCTGCAACTACTTCTTCATTGCAAAAGAAAAGCTGATGATAAAGACTTTTTATTCATATACTGCTGAGGAAGAAGTGACTGTACAGCTAGAAAAAGCGTGCCGTGGTGGCTCACAAGTGCACTGAACATGAATGTTCATCTGTAGCACGTCCCAGAGTTGAATTGTAAAAATAACCCGCACAAACATGGGAGCAACAAAATATGTGACAAATGCTACCTTCTGCCTTGGTGCAAACTGCAAACACATGGACATTTTCTCATTGAAATCAGTCTTCATCATATGACATTTGGTAGGAACACTGAGGAAACACAGGTGCTCCATGACCACCACCAGGCCCTGTGGCTGGCTTATGGCAGGTCACAAAATGACTCAATAAAAGCTCTGGGATGCAAGCACTGGTGGTAGCACAACCGGGAGAGGTTTCTCAGAGATGTCTGTGAGGCCAGAGACTCTGAAGAATTATCCAATATTAGAAAGCAGTTGTACAGAAGTCCTCAACAGCAGACTCACAATTTATTCTTCCACAATGTGGAAAACAAAATTATCTGACGACTTCATCAACTAACATCTCATCCCTCATCTCCCATCTCTCCTCCATCAGCAAGATCAGTGAACATGCTCCACTATGTCTTTCCATGTCCTCACCTCCATCTTCACTGTCCACACTTTTTCTGAACAAACTGCTGCTGCTGGATCTTGGCTCAAACACTTCTCCCCAGGAAGACCTTTGGGATTCATCAAAGCCCCAAACATTCCCATTCTCCCTCATCCACCCCAGCAGCCTTCCTCCTGAACACCTCTTGGTGCTTTCCAGCGTCCATCCCCCCCGCCAGTGCTAACCCCACCTCCAGTAACTTCTTCCATGTGTTCCTGGGAGAGCTGCTTACAATCTTCTGTCACCTGTCCAAGAGAGATCTATGACTCTTGGACTGAGTGTTTCACACCGAAGACTGATGCCTTGGGAAGGGGAACACCACTGTGCCATGAAGACAACTGGAGTAAAGAGAAAGTAGCCAGTATTTTTAGAGAAACACCTAACTGTCAAGTTGTATTTGTATAAATCCCATACTTTTCCTAACAGACTCTTCACAGAACATGCCATTTCACAGAGCACTTGAAATCTAATCCTTGGCATTGATACCTAAGTAAAAGCCGCTGTCAGGGCTGCTGTTGCCATTCCAGTCTCACCTTAAAGGATAGAAAACCATGACAGATAGGCACATGGACAAACCCAGTGGGAAAGAACTCATGCACACGTATGTAAAGAAGTACTCTGAGCCATCAAATCACTGAAAGGGAACAGGGTAACCTGTACTTTTAGGATGCTAATTTCAGTTGTTTTTAAACTTCTTTATTACTTAAATAGTGTCTTTCAGCATCTGCAGAGCATATTCATATAAATTCTATTTAACGCCTAGCTTTCGCTTTCAGCAAATTTCAGTAAATTCTAAATAATTTGATTAACACAGAAAACTGTTATTGCTAGATTTTACCATGCCTTCCTTTTGCATCCATTTACATACCCCCCAAAAATTATTAGCTTTAACCTCTTAAGTCCTGATATCAAAATGCTTAACCAAAACAAAAAATACTTTCACTGACTAAATGCAAGAGCTTCTATCTCAGTATGAACTATGGCACTGCTTCCATAGTGCTATAATAATTAGAGTTAACATAATGAAAACCTAGTAAAAAGACTATAAATCCACCATATGAGCACATATGGATGTGAAAAAGGAAAGCAAATGAGTTCTCCAAACTAAAATTAGATTCAAAACAGAACAGCGTCCCACAGAAATAGCACAGGCCTGAAAAGTCTATATAAATTTACTATGCCAAATCCAATTTTATCTAACATTCGGCTTCATCTACCCATGTTTCCACAGTGTATTTAAGGTATTGAGAGTTTAACTGTTCATGTAAGTCTGGACTGCAGTGTAGCTACTTTAGATGGATTTTCATGTTTGAAGCAAACCAGAGCTGGGTTCATCAGCAGAGCTACAAAACTATGGAGGCCTGTCCACTCAGTTTGTGAATGTGATTTATCTAACCAAGCTTCTTCTCCAGGATTTTGCATTGCTTACTGTTTTCTGTGTAACTGAGCCTGCCTTTCTGAGGATTTCAAAAAAATCATTCATTTAAAGTACACCTGCTGAAAAATGGTCTCATCATAAAAAAGAAGAACAAAATCCATTTATTCTGTGTTGCTATATATGTATTCATCTAAATACGCTTTTAAAGGAATTCATCAGAACCTCTCTGTTCAAATAAAGATAGTTTTGAATATGCTACTGCTTTTCTTGTAGCCTCTGCAACTTTCTACCACAAAACTTTGGTGTAAAAAGCTTGTGACAGAGCTCTGAGCAGTTTTTGTTTTGTTTATGCTGCATCCTCCATGTCAGTTCAAATTGCTGTATCCAGCATCTCCTAACATGTCATACGCACTGAAGGTCATGTCAACCATCACCTGGGGAATCAATTCAAGCAGTAGCAGTGTGTCCATTTTGCTTCTGGACTGCCCCAAAGGTGTTTGCTGCAACAGACGCCAATCATTAGATCAGGATTCTATTAAACTGGCAGGCACTTCTTTTATGGGATGAAGCCAATTTCTCCTGAGCTGTTCAATTACCTTGTGACTTCCGGGATATAGCTTGCTTTTTCTTTTTTTAGAGACATCATCAAATAAATAGGAAAGCTACGAATCTATTGACACAGTTGCAAGGGACACGAGGTAGCTGAGGATGTGCTGCTTCTACTGACTGGGGAACTGTAGCAGGGGATAAGCTAGCTAATCACTCCTGCCTACATGTTCTGGTTTTATATAGCAGCCTTCTAGTATCTGAAGGGGGCCTATAGCAATGCTGGGGATGGACTCTTCATTAGGGACTGTAGTGATAGGACAAGGGGTAATGGGTTCAAACTTAAACAGGGGGAGTTTAGATTGGATATAAGGAGGAAGTTCTTTACTGTAAGGGTGGTGAGGCACTGGAATGGGTTGCCCAGGGAAGCTGTGAATGCTCTCCCTGGTGGTATTCAAGGCCAGGTTGGACATAGCCTTGGGTGACACGGTCTAGTGGGAGGTGTCCCTGCCCATGGCAGGGGGGTTGGAACTAGATGGTCTTAAGGTCCTTTCCAACCCTGACTATTCTATGATTCTATTGTCCAGATAAATGAACAAAAAAATGAACATGTGTCCATCCCATGTTTCACAAGCATCCCCAAAATATTCAGATCCTCTTTAATGTAAGACAGAACTACTACTAATAGATGATTGAAGACTCACATCCCTCACCTACAAGGTCCTCCTTGCTGTACGATTTTACAGCGTTTCAGCTCTTACAGTGCTTTGCCACATGTACGCTCCAACATCATATTTCTGTTTCTGTTCTCTCTCTGAACTTTGTGTCTTCTGCTCCATCTCCCATTCCCAGCAAAACTCCTCTTAGAGCTTCCAGGCTCAAAGACACATTTTGAGCAGAAAAGGCTATAAATTTCTAGGGCAGGAATTATCTCACTACTTTTGTTAGTTAACAAGCTATGTAGCCTTGGTTGGGGAGGGAAATGCAACTACTACATGGCTTTAAATAACCACTATACTCATCAATTATTTGTAACAGCAATAATACGCCTACACCAAAAAGCAGTAGGACAGATCACATACAGCCATGGTCTCTCACAGTCATGGGTGCCATCTGGAGCTCTGAGCGGCTGACTCTGCTTGGCGGTCTGTGCATGCTGAGTTGCACGATATGCAGGAAAATATTTCAGGACTTCACAGCTCCTTCCTAAGTAACACATTAATAGTGATCTTCCACCCGTAGCTAGTACATCAACTGCGAACACACTGTTGCTGATGAAGGCACAACAGGTCAGTTGGGAGGAGAGCGACTGGCTTTGTCCCCTGCACAATGCCCTAGAGCCACCACACATGCCCCTCACTCAAGCTGTATGTGCCCTATCATTGTACTTGCTGGCAGGTCCAGAGGGACCACTCAGAGGCCATAGCAACTCTCCAAGGTCCACAGGCCTCCGGGAAGCGACAGGCCACCCTGTGATCCACAGTCGGGATGAATGGATTAGTGGCGAGCTGAGCCAGCTGCCGCAAGCTTTATCAGAGCACAGCCCTGACAGATGGGAGCCCACTGGAGAAGCCTCCTGCTACAGCCCGCGTGGCCTCGCGCCGGCCGGCTGCTCACCCTTGCACTCGCCGACAGAGAAGCGGACACAAAAAACGCAAAAGGGGCGAACAGGCATTTAAAAATACACACACCCAGTTTGGGACGCTGCTGAGGTTAAGCAACACCAAGCGAGCTGCCCTGGCAGAGAGAGCTGGTTTACTGCAGTGAGGCTGCTTGTGGCAGAGTGCTCCATTTTTGTTTGAATGTGCAGTTGGTAGGATTTCTAACAGATGATACTTGTTTCCACCAGAACTGAATTCTCTGCTGGCACTAAAACTGCATCCATCAGGACTGTAGTAAGAGATGCACAAAAGACAGAAAAGTCTATAAACCGTAGAGGTGAATTCAAACTGATTTAGTTTCTCCTGGGCTATCTGTATGTATAAGATTCATAGATACTGGGGAAAAAAAAAGGCATAACCCACCTGGATACAGCAGAAATTGGAACTTCCATGTTTCAGACAAGCAGATAATGTCTATTTGACTCCTAAGTCATGAAGTATGCACCTACTTCGGAATTATACTTAGTATTTTATCCAAGGCAAAGGGTTGCAACCAGACCAAACCTGCTGACAATTGTTATTGTTGCAATTGCATTCATGGAAGTTAAACATCCTTTAAAATCACAGAAATGGAAAACTGTCTAAGAAGGGAAATACCTAATTACTGTCAGCAAAAAACCCCCACTTTACTCTTGACTATGCCACACTGAAGTGTACTTATGCACAGCAGCATAAAAAAACCAAATTACATTGCTTCTATTTAAGAAAGAAGCTCTCTTAACAGATTGTTATATAGGCAGATAAAAGCCCAGTGGAGTCAATCGCAACCTTTGCATTCACTGCAAGGGACTCTGAACCAGACACTACACATCAATATACATCATTTCTCTCATATTACATTGCGTGAGTCTACAATTCCCTTCTTTGAGCACAAATGTGAACAGTATTTAGAAGTAAATGCTACAACTTGTAAGCCTGATATGTAAAAGCCTCAATGTTCCCCCTCTTGCTTTTTGAAAGGGGTGTCACATCAAAAAAAACAACCATATTCCAACCTCAGTCTGAAGTTCCTCCACAATAGGAGAAAAATTTTGCAACTCAAGCTGCCTACCTCTGAGCAAACAAAGCATCTAAAATTTTATTTACACGTATTACACTCGTGCGCATTGGGAGTATTAACTTCAACTTATATTTTCAGAGGTAAATACCCATCAGAACTCAAAATCAACCATGTAACAACCAAGAAATCTTTACATCAGGACTTGATTTCTGCCAGCGATCCCAAAAACACAGCCCCAAATCAGCTAATGTTGCTGCAAACTAAGAACCTATTTAGTGCATAAAAGTCAAAATGTAACATTAAGAAAAAAGAAAGCTAGTAACAAGTACTGCAGTGTAGCTTGTTTGAACTTTCATTGAGTCAAGATGTCTAGAACAGTTTATAAATTGTTCATCCAGCTCAAAACTGGCTATTTTATTTACATTTTAAGGCAGTGATTTTTGTACTTTAATATAGTACATGTTGAGGCCAGCTTTCTTATGCAGCATTTTCCAAAAATTAAATTAAATAACTGTCTTCAATATACGGAAAACAAGCCTACAAATCTATTCACGCACTGTCCAACTCCATCATCAGAAGTGGCCAGTAGTACTTTTAAAGACAAATCGACACTGCTTCAGCAAATTACATCAAAATGAAGATAAAAACTTACCCTGCATCTCCTGAAAAATAAAACCTATTTCTCACCAAGGATTTCTAGTAAGCATAAAATCAAGATAAAGGAGCGAAGAATGTATTGAACTCCAAGTCTTAGACCAGAAACAGCACAATTCTTTATGCTATGTTCAAAATCAAAAGCAACACTTAAGTAAATAAAACCACAGGCATGTAAAGCATAAGTGAACAGCATTTGAAAATTCTGAATTTATACAAGGAAACAGTATTTCAAGAATTGCTTTCAACAGGGGAAAAAAAAAAAAAAAAAAAAAAGAGTTCATCACAAAACCAACCAAAAAAACTCCACAGTGGCGTTTTTCCCTAAACTTTGCATTATTTCAGTGCTGAAACATGGACAATTCTGCATCAAGAAACACAAAGATACAGGCACTCTCAAGAGCTTTTGTTCTTCCTTATTCAGTGAGGGGATTTGTTTTAAAGACTTAATTACCTGAAAAACCCTCTAGACCAGATAAAGACCAGTTAAAGAAGGTAAACAGTGATAACAATTCCACACTTGCACTTACAGGACTCCATCAGTTAAGCCTGAAACTTGTGTTTTATAAACATTTATGAGTGCTATGTGCCATTTATAAATGCAGTTTCTGATATGTGACTGAACTCAATGCCTTTGCCTAAGTGATTTCTGAAGAAATGTGTTATCTGTAGATCTCAGTCACTCTTTAAAGTCTTCAACATAGGGAATACTGAAGGAATTTATTAATATTGCCAAGTAAATAACTTCAAATGTAAGAGTTTGGGGGGTTTGTTTAGGATTTGTGAGAGGAAGGGTGGAATTAAGTGCACGAGATATCTGTATATCTACTTTCATGCCATCTAATTTTTGTTTGTAGTACACTGAGCTAGTTAAGCCCTACAGCAGCACTAGCAAATACGGCTAGCAAATTCAGCAGAGGAGGAACACATGCCTTTCATGCGGACACAAGATCAGAGGAACAACAAAAAAATAAAGTACCTCTCACCCATCAACACATCAAAACATTTAGAGTTGACCAACACAGTTGCATCACTTAAAATGCTCTCTAGTCCAGATGCGCTCTAATTCCTACTAGTTACAGAAGCCTAATTAATGTTGTCAGACAACAGTTCACAGTGAAGGCTGCAGATAGTCTACTTCAAAGACAAATGTACAGCAAGAAAAGCAAAAACACAGACGAGATGAGTTTGGGCAAATACTAGAGCAGCTATCCAAACAGAGCAGAGCAGAGCAGGTGCAGGTGAGGCAACCAGTTTTGAGACTGAGCACAATCTATGAAAAGGCTTGTATGATCCAGCTGCCTACAGTGGTCCTTTGTTCCCATCATTCTTCTGCTGCAGCAGCTAAGTTCAACATGTCCAAACATGATGTCCTCATGCTAGAATGTCTAAATGGCTCAGAACATGCTTTTTGTGTCATTTTAATAGAATAAGCTTGTGGAAGATCACAAGGAAGAGAAATGACAGAGAATGAAATGTCTTCAGGCAGCTCTGAAGCTGCTCTGCTGTGTGATCAGATGCTCCATCACAACCAAAACTGTACAACAAATGAGCAGTGGCGGCACACCGATGTTCTCTCTCACTGACAAGTTCACTGTATCTTGTAAATACAGCTATATACAAGAATCTTATGAACACCAAAAATACCCCCCCCAGAATCCTGGGTGAAGAAGAATTGGTAAAAGATTGAATGAAAATGCAAATATATAATCAGAAATTCAACTGCAGCTGAGATTACTGATGGATTAAAGACAATGACTGGACAGAGAAAAGAAGTGAGGCTGTGGTTAGTTCCTTCTGATTGGTGAATTTTGGAACATTCCTTCCCAGTGGACAGCATGATGAGCACCATACCCAGGTGTCCTGAAGCAGGATAATGTTGCTGCTGGTGTGAAGAAGCTTTATGTGCAGTGCTTTCCCTTGCAGTGAATTAACACTTTCCCAGTTGATTAAAATACTGTGACAATCTCAAAGCTTGCTAAACCCAGGAAAAGTAAACATATGGACTGCTTTAGAGAATACTAGAATACCTACTTGTGTGTGTGTGTGGAAACCTTCTGCCAGTGGTACTCCAATGCATCTGAAATGTAGCTGCCACTATCATGAACAGCTGATTGATGTTAATGCAGTACATGTGGTACACAGCATTCAGGGCAGAAAGCACTTCTCTATTTTTGCATTCCAATGACAATGAGGAGCCACCTAACTAAATTCCAGTGCCCAGCTCTAGGAAGCAAAACACAGACATGTGAACAAGTTCCTATGCACCAAGAGCCATTCACCCTCCTCCGTTGAGGGCTACAAGGACAGCACAAGGTACCAATGGTGACTGTGTATCCGCTCATAGTAACTGCTGCCTTGGAAACCCATCACAAGCTCATGCCTTCTGCTAAGGTGGTATGCCTGTGTGCAGCAACAGGGAAAACACGGATAATGAAGAGGCCACTCTGCTCTAGCAGAACCCCTCAACAACCGCATGCTGCTTACTGCACCAATGTGACAGTAGCAGCAACAGACCTGGGGTCAAAAAGCCTGTTTTAAGGTTGGCTTATTCCAAAACAAGTTATCGATGCAGAGAACAGATGGAGAAAAAACAGAAATGGTTTAAAGGAATATAATAAAAAAAAAAAAAAAAAAGGTGTGGGATAAGCCAGAAGTAATGCCAGCAATTAATTAAAATGAAATATTTAAAGTATGATCAGAAAAACTTAGAAAAAGCAAGGTGCACAAAAAGTATGGTTTTGGTTTGCAGTGCAGATGTTCAGAATTTACAATCAATATGGTTCACTTTTTCATGCTATAAAATGCATATACAGTTATGCCCAAGATGTGTGTAAATGTTTAAATATTAAAACAAAACAGATATTATGGATGTTTGATGTTTGGTTTTGAAAAGGAAAAAAAATCTATTTTACAAGGATCCAAGCACTAAAGTGAAATTAACATAAAACAAATAAACCAGTGTAATAAAATCAAAAGCTCAGAACCAAGTTAACCAAGGCTGTTAATGTCAGTTAAATGGCAAAGATTCATGTTAGCCAATGTTTAAATATCAATTAAATGGGAGAAGACCGCCTTACAATTGCACTTCAAAGATTTAGTTCTGGTTCTTCTAGGGTTTACACTGTCTCTAGCAAACATACATGTGTTTCCTTATATTTCTGAAGTTTAAATTTCCTTACATAAATTGTCACAACTACTCAGAAATCTCATATTTCTTCCTCCTTTTTGCAGTTTTCTAAATATTTAAGAGAACGCAGGCACTGGTCTGCTAGTCCTACCTACCTCTTCCTATGGTAAATCTGTAACCAGTGAAACCATATGCTGCACTTCTCTATTTGAACGGGAGACAAAGTCCTTATCCACCTCTTCACTCTAAAAATACCCCCACAGCTTAAAATCTGGAAACACAAAAGGCACAACACGCATTAGCACAAATTCACAGTGTTTTGCTGACCATAAAAAAAGTCCTTGTATGGATAGAAATGGTTATCTGCGGGAAAAAAAAAAGTATTTTGTAAGAAGGCTTTTTAATGCCCTGCCTCTGAGTGATACTGCCTAGATGGAATTTACAGAGAGCCACAGTGTAAAAATATAGGGGCTGTATAGAAGCAGCTACACGGTTTACACTCAGGTCTTACAGCCCTTCACAGTTTCACAGGAAAGCCAACTGCTGGAGCACCTACCAACAGTATTGTTCTTCCTCCTATCTTGGGAAAAATAACAATTTGAGGAGAACAGATAAAAGGTACTAACTACAGGAAAGCAAAGTCAAGTGCTGGCCACTGTAGAATGCCCGCATAAAATATTCATACAGAGAAATGTCAGCACTAACAAGTGCTCACAGAATATACACACAGATCATTCAGCGGAAACATCTCTGGGGTTTTATTAGTATTTTATTTTATTTTTGTTACAAATCCTCTGTTTTTTCAGCCTGAAGGAGACGAAGTAGATGCAGCTGATAGTTATTTTATGTTAACAGTATTAGGGGAGACGCAGCAGCCTGGGTGCTACTGACACAGAGCTGTCCGTTTAAATAACAAATTCTGTTTTTTTTTTTTTTTTTTTTTTTTTTCCCTAAAAAAGGTTTTTGTTTGGTTTTTTTTTTTGTTTTGGTCGTCCCCCTCTTACTTAAGTATTCTAGTTAAGTTTGCCTTAGAGCCCCTATACACATAGGATTGTGTCGGAGCCCTTCACTAGGATTAAAACACAGCATGGGAAGACTGTCTTTTGACTGAAACAGAACAGTACCTACTATACCTTTTTTTCCAAGAGGTCAATAAAGAAAAAAGGATTTAACTAGCACTTGTGGCCTTTTTACCTTTCTATATTCGTAGACAAGCTCAACAATCAACCCACTTAAATTGCCAGTGGAAATATGGATCTTGCTTACGACTGCATAATCAGCCCCCTTTCCTGTTGGCCTTTAAGATGTGCAGTTTTGTGGGGTGGAAGGAGGCTGGCTCTTCCAAACATGCTATCATCTAAACAGATACATTTTAGTGGAGGTGACTACCTAATTTGATGTTATTCTTTCCCTGGAACAGAAAGGTTCAAATTTGTCCAATATAGAGAAGCAAACCAATTTAGGAAAGACCTCAGACCCTTGCTTGGTTTACTTGTGCAGACACACTATGACCCTGCTGAGTGAGAGGACGTTCACACAATCCTTATGTCAGGGTGAGGAAGATCTGAGCAGCCGTGAGCTTGCAAATGTCAAGGCAGAGATTCCTGATACACTTAGAAGACACTACATAATTCTTTAACTCAAACCAGCTCTTCAGCCACAGAAACTGAAACCTATGGTCAGCTAAATGTAAACCATATACACCAGAAATGTATCTTTCGAGGTATAATTTCAGTCTACTGGCAAGAAGAGCATTTTACATAAAAGCATTTTCCTCTCTCAAGAACTGTACCATGACCATTACAAGGAACTCACTCAAGTCAGTCAGGCACTATTTTGCCTTCCTTATGATAACACTGAGACAAAGGCACCAAGTCTCCACTGGAACCACCAGTCAGAAAGCTCACGAGGTGAAGAGCAGAAAAGCATGCCTGTGTTTCAGTGAACAGACATAATGCCTGTCCAAAAGGAAATTACTAACAGTGATAACAAATAAGCCCTCTACAGACACACAAGAACTTTTTTGTGCATCCACCACAAGGCTCAGATAATCAGGCCCCCAATTCTCTTGACCATCAATCAAAGCAATCTGCTCAAGATCCCATCATCTAGGCAACACATACTAGAAATCACCTGATGGAGCATGTCCGGCAGCACAATTGTCCAGCATTTGTGTGAACACGTTGAAGATAAGTACCACATAGTAGGGTAAGGTAGAGCAGAAATCAGACAGACACACAAACAATGCAGGACTGTCAGAAGATAGTGAGAAGACATGAGATGACATGTAGAGAAAGATGTGCTTTCTAGGATGGATCTTTCCTGAAAGCATACATTAACCTAGCTTTATTGCTTATGCAAGACACTTCAGGAATAAGCTTAATAATTTCAAGCTTTCCTAAAAAAGACCAGTTTTGCTGGATTTTTAAAACACTATTACCAGCCTTAGAAGTGGCCAAAATACTATCTATAGTATAGAGACACTAATAGCCTTCTTCCAGCTCCCACTGCTGATGAGGGAGAAGACACACAGCAGAACTGACCCAACAATCCTCAGCCTTTTCCAGAAAGCTATGGCATTGTCTCTTCAAAAAACAGAAAATGCATGTTGTGCAATGCTAACTGTACCAAGACTGTCAGCAATGTGGGAGCACGTAAATTAAACACACGCACTCCCCTCATACCCTCAAAAATAATTTTTATTAGGTGTGCCCTGACTGGAAATAGGAACACCCAAATGAAAAGCTGTGACAATTACAAGCCTGATCTCAAGGTGTGAAAGAGGAAGGAGTTACCATTCACCCAATGTTTGTAGTAGTAACCGGTATTCACAAGATTTAAGTACTCTATCTATGACTCCATGAAAGCATTTGTCCTGGATATTAAGTAAGCCATCAGAACCTTAAAATGCTTGGACACTAAAAACATACAAGTTTCCAGAGCAGATATTAAACCAAACTAACAAATTCCTCCATCTTATTCTGCAATTTATATAGAAAGCCTCTATTTTCTCCCTCCACAACCTGTCTAAAATGTAAATAAAAGACTCAAGTCTAGAGATGTTCTTAGGTTCCAATGAGGCAGGTTTGAAATCAAATTAAGGATAAATAAATATAAAAATCCAATAGCATTAGTTTAGTTTTTAATTTTTATTTATTGTTGTGGCTTTATACAAATAATTTCTTTTCCATGGATTTGGTCAGTAATATCTTTGAATGGTTGCAAGTGCTGTGCTTTTTTGAAAGCAACCTGAAAAACTAGGTTAGCCTAGAAAGTGAATTCCATCTGTCCTGGTTGTCATTGGTAAAAGATACCTATTCACTTCCTTTCAAGCATATAATCTAGTACTCAGTCTAAAACAGGATTTTGAAGACTTCTCTTATCAGCTTTTAGCCTTACTTCAATAAGTAGAAAATACACTACGTCAAGCTGGTGCTAAGCTGAAATTAGAGAACTGAGTATTTTTTCACAAAAGAAGACTGGGTACAGATAACACAGGAGGTCAATGCAACAACAGATGTGGAGAGAATCTAAATACTTTGCAGTCACAATAACATGTACCAAAAGCACTTGAAAGAACCACACCGCGTGCAACTTGGGGAGGGAAAAAAAGGATACTGAACGATCATTACAGCCTAGGCTTGATCCTTGAGTGGCTGGAAGATTCTGCTTATTAAAATAAACATTTATCTGAATAGTTCAATTAAAAAAATAATCTATTTTGCATGTGATGGCGTTATTTTAGATATTTGCTCATTTCACTGGAAACACAGCATATGGAACTTGGGTAAAAGGTCAGAAATAGTGAAAACTGAGGAAGTTGGTCCAAACACACAGTACTTTTTCAATTAGATCCATTTCTTCACAAGGGTTCCAGGATGATTCAGTTATTTACTCAAGACTATGAAGATGACAATGGCTCACCTTGCCACTGAATCCACGATTATTCCCTACAATACCTACAAATTTCTCCTTTCAGTATAAATCTTTAGAAATGGAAATCTCTTCAATCTCAGTTTCAGGATTTCAGAAGATCGTACTACACATGTAAAGTAGAAAGTGTTTATCTAGTTAAAAAAGCAAGGCAATAGTATGCTATGTACTCTCCCTCAACAGGTGATATAAATCCTTTAATATTTCAAAACTACTCACACATCCAGAAAAATTCGTAAAAACCTAGAAGAGTATTGAGAGTGCTCTACTGCTTTTATACATTCCAAGGTTTTGGGAGGAGCCCATGCTGCTATACACCCAACAGAACCCAAGGGTTTCACTTCTCAGCGCTCCTGGTTATAAAAATCAAGACTGGATATGCAGGAAATTAAAATGCATGCAAGCAAAATGAAGCAGAGTATCAATTCTTCAATAAACGGTTCTTCTGAGCAAAGATCACTTGAAAGACTTGATCATGCCTCTGACAAGAGAAAACATGGCACAATCCATCTCATGGCTTCATGAGGGTTCACCGCAAGCACGGGCAGGGGTGCACTTCAGCCGGGGAGCTGGGAGAGCTCTCAGACCCCAGCACTGGGGAGCAGGCTTCTTGCACCCTGGCCCACAGACGGCTGCAAAGGAACAGCCAGGGAGAAAAAATCTACCCAGATCAGATGGAGGACTCTCAGCTACCAAACCTCTCAGGTTTCAGCAGACCTCCATCACCTTCTTCACACCTTATTTCCCTAATGAGTTCCCCAACTCCAGCCTCAGTCCTTCAGCAACTGGGCTGACTTTGCCACTCACTGAAGCACACCTTCTTTCGGCTAACACCCAGTAAGCACCTTGCCAGCTCACCCAAATTATAACTGTACAGTAAGGAGGTCAAAGAGTTATTTAAGAAAACAACTAAAAAGGTAGAAAGAGTGATAGTGTTTGAGCACTATGAAACTGTGGCGCACTACCACTAATGCACTTTAGCTAATGAATTTATCAAAGAGTATTACTGGGTTTACTCAAATTTCATAGTAGTTACAGTACATGTTACAAAATTGTCAAATTAACAAAATAGCTGGGTTTTTTTCCCCCAGAATGTTCTCTCTGTTTTGGACTCACTTAGTGCTTGGTATTTACTTCTTGTTTCTTTCAAAGCATGGAATATGTAAACTCACTTTCTGCTATTCTACTCATTTAACGCGGACTGTAACCCAACCAGGATTCTTTACTGCTGTAGGTTCCCAAGAAAACCTCCAGCATGAAAAAATAAAGTCAAATTCCTAGCTATTATAAACTGACTTTTACTCATGTGAACTAAGCAACTACTGATATGAGTTAATATGAGCATACCAAACTTTATTTAGGAAAGAGAAATGGGCTATTATAATTGTATTTGATTCCCATTCACTTACCAGATCCACTCTGGAAACTGAAATAAACCATGCCAAAAGACATTAATTCCCTTCAATGTATCAGAAGTACTTTACAGAAGCAGCGTAAAGAGAAATAGCTATTGTTCTTATTTTATTTCCAATCCCCTCATGCTCCTTACTGTTATGAGGATCAAATTCAAATATACCAAGCAGCTATTTTCAATGTTTGCAGCCCTAGTGAAACAGAATATGAGCACGCTGCAGCTACATCCTAACTTGCCTGCCTGCCATCCACCCGTCATTTGGATGGGTAATTTCTCCCCTCGGGACCATATGCAGTGCTTAAAGCTGAGTCAGTTTGCCGTATGGCATTATTCTATAAAAGCAACAAGGCTTTGCTGGAATCTGACCTAGGAGGGTAAAGGCTTCTACACACTTGGCTCAGTAGTTGCTAGACATGTTAAAGAAACAAGAAGATTTTTAAATGTTAGTATAATCCACTTGTCTTACACGGCATTTTTTTCATCAACAAATACAGGCTTTACACCACTAAGAAGCAGAGTTGTGAACATTATTCTTGTTATTACCTATACCAAATTACACACAAGCAAAGGAAAAATGCAGAACGTCAGAATGTTCAAAATAATTGCAATGAATTACAAATTGGTGGTCAAATTATAAATCCACTGAATATTCCAACTACTGAATTCTAAAGACACATTTTATACTTTTGTTTTATAATTTTTACTTTCCCTGTCTTTTCAAACATTTTATACAGTTTAGAGAACACTGGACATCAAAGGCTTCTAGTAAATAGCTAGTAGATGCAGGACTAGCATATCAGATATATTTATTAACATTCTCCGCCCCTTACTTTTGTTTTACTGCAGCTTCCCATGTCAGCTTTTTACTGAGTAGTGAGAAAGTAATTATTTCAGAATGCTGTAGACAGAATCACTGTGCCTTTAACTGTGTCTTTCTTGAATGTGACACAATAAAAGCAAGCCAAGAAAGGAAAAAAAACCAACCACATAAGCAGGAGGGTTCCTTTTCATGCTTACTCTTGATATGCTTTCTGTTGCAAATGCTGTTCATGTTGTTCAAGATCAACAGAAACAAAAAGTATTAAGAACAATCCTAAAACCTTTGCATATGTTGATAATTCTGCTGATACGCATTTGCTGATCTGCATGAGAAATACAGTATCAGTTTATAATCTTGTTAGATATCACAGGCAACAGTGGCTTGCTAACATGATCACGGTAAGAGGCCATGTATCATTACCAAATTCTTTCTGGAACCTTCATTTATAGAAGTTTTACTATGTACATGACAAAAGGCAGAGAGGAGCATTATAATGTACTTGTTAATGTAGACCTCTGCTATGTTTCCACAGTCCAGAGAACTGGTGCTCAGAAGGGGCACAGCCAAAATGGAATATGTGCATGTAGTACAACCCACAGGCCTTGGCCACGGGTATTAAAATACTCGTATCTCCTTTCAATGTCAGTTGCATACAGCTTTTCCTTCTCCTTTGAAACATTAACCTCTGCTCTTCCCAGGTGATACCAACTGGTCACAGAATTAGTATTGCTTCTACGTACAAAACCACTACTGAGCTAAGAAGGAAGCACCTGTCAGGAACTTGATTCTATCTCCTCTGAGCTGAAATATCTATTAATTCCAGCCTACCCACTCCACCAGGAGAAATAAAGAGATCTGCACTGCTGTCCCCAAACTTCATCCCTCTGGTAGTCACTCTTTCCTCTCTCCTTGTCCCCCTGCAGTGGGCATTCACCATCGAGGCTCTTTACTAGAGAAACTTCATCCTCTTCACAGAATGTTTTATTTTAAAATACAAGGCTCCATAATGCCTTTGTGGCACACTGAGGAATATGGATAATAAGCTGAGGATTCATATGGCTTTATTACTACAGGGCTTTATAAGATAAAATACCCAGAAGAGTTAAAACAAAACAAGAAACCTCCTACTGTAGTCAGAATTTTTTTGATTAGGATGGTATCCAGATTAGGTATTTATCTTTATAACACAGGACAGAACTACTTTAATACAGGACTTGAAAGCCCAGAATGAAGCATACTCATTAACCCCCTCACTCTGCAAACAACCAAGAGACAGCCAAACCCACCCCCAAGTCCTACCCCCAGGCAGGCACTATCAGTCCCTAAATGAACAGCAATATTTTGGAAAATGAGTGTCCACTGGGAGATCATATCTGTATTAGTCCAGTAAAATATGACTGGAAGTATTTACTAGGAAAATTCTGTCCAAAATCCAACTGAAGCTTAACTCTGGCTGTGACACAGCTATCCTGTGGAGGCAAACAGTGGAAGGAAATGGCCTCTTTAATGCTTTCACCACTGTTACCCACGGAAAGGGACACAAGGAGCACCAATTCTGCATTTTGCTTTTTCTCAAGCATAATTGTCATGGTGATGGATGCATCAGAAACATACATAAACCAATTTCACCATCAAGAGTGTAATGCTCTCCCAAAGCTGTGCAGCAGGCCAGTTGTTACACTGGAAGCAGCACTCGGGTTGGTAGGGCCATTAGACAGAGCTCTCTCACTATAAAAGCCTGCAAATAAATGTAGACTAAAATAAACAGCAAGTCAGATGTTTTATCTGGGGATGTTACCTCATTAAAGGCTATATATGCCAACTCCAATTCAATCTGAAGTAACCTTAAGAGAGAAGACATCCCCCTCCCCT